>NQLW01000063.1:275724-304288 GCA_002312845.1 Kalanchoe fedtschenkoi | reverse complement strand
AATGTGTATTTTAACATGTGTGAAATCAAATGTATTAACTAATATTACTGTTTGTATGGGGCTATGGATTTTCTTATAGAATTATGGAGTACTTTTTTTATATAATATTATGAGTTTTCTTAATTTTCCCCACTAAATCAGATGATATCAAAACGTCTCAGGTTATAATTTAAAGTTCTCCTAATGGTACTTTGATAATTTATTTTATTAGATCTATTAAGATGTGGTCTCTCATGATGTTTTAAAAAATCTGTTTCATATTTTTTTTATTTTGAATTTTTATAAAAAGAGAAATTATTCGAGGCATCATACTATATTTGTTCTCTTATGATATTTGACATTACTCAATACATATCCATCTCCCATTTTAAATTTTTTAAAAGCAGAGTTTCTTGACGTTTTGAATTGGAAGAAGGTTTTGAAGACGACTCTTGTATTCAATACTAGCATGTAAAGTAAAGATCAAACTCAATAATAAATCAATACTGTTTGGCGTATAACTGTAATGAGGAAGCGATAATCTAAAATCACCTAACAAACATATTAAATCAACCAATTATGAAAAAAAATAAGAATTGAAATATAATTGAGAAAGATGGAAGATTTACTAAGATCCATAGCAAAGCCGACCTAGAAATTCAATAACATATGACAGTGGGGATACAATCTAATATGAACTAGCCTAGAAATTTAATAACATAATACGGTCGAATCTGATTGGAAATAATTTTCATGAAATAGATGACAATCAATTTCAATGTGGTTAGTACGCTCATGATGTAGTGGATTCTGAGATATAGCAATAACCGATTTGCTATCATAGGCAATCAGAACAAGACCCGTCCATAAAATGTGCAGAGTGTTAAAAACCTGGAGAAGCTAGAGAATCTCACATGTGACATTTGATAAAGTACGATACTCAGCCTCTACAGCGGAATAAGAGGTTGTATGTTGCTTTTTGCACTTATAGGAAATAAGAGAGTTGCCCAGAAATACACGATACCTAGTGATGGATCGATGAGTAATTGGACAAGTGACCCAGCAGCATCACATGCAGCAGAAAGATGCAAATTATAGGAAGATAAATTGAGAAACCCTACCATGAGTGCCTTTCAGATACCTAACAACCTTTAATGCAACAATCATGGTAAAATAAAGAATGACTGATTCTTAGCATAAGTGAAAAGGGGGTGATTTGAGGGATTTAAGTAAAACTAAAGGTGTTGAAGTCAGAAGACAACTTATAGAACCACTGGTTAGGACTTATTTCAGTCCATAAAGGGATTTAAGAATGTACGAACTGGTTTATAAAAATTCCTCTTTCACTAACTTTGTAACCAGGTGGAAGAGTCATGCACACTTCTTCTTCAAGATCACCATGTAAAAAGGCATTGATGATATCAAACTAAAGTAGGGGTCAGTGCTTCTAACTGTTGTCATTTTGGCCACAAGAGCAAAGGTCTGAAAATAGTCTAAACCTTCATTTTCAGTGAACTCATTTGCTACCAATCTAGCCTTAAGCTTGTCAATAGAACCATCTGCATTATATTTAACTTTGAAAATCCATTTACACCCAACTGGATTCTTGCATGTAGGAAGTTTCAGTAATCATCCATGTATTGGCACTTTCTAAGACATAAATTTCATGACTCAGCTTTAACCCATTTAAGATCCTTTGAGGCTTTTCGTGTTGGATGTAGGCTCAAAATATTTTGATACAGAGGTGAGAAAAGAAAAATAAGCAGGAGTGAGCACAGGAAATAAAATCAGAAAAGGGATAAAGGACCTTATTTGAAAAATTAGCTAACTGAGATGGTAAACAGGCATTTCTCAAAATTACTAGTCAATGTATCTTTGAGCTAGTTTTGTTGCTCTGTTTAGTCTTGATAATTCAGTACTAGGCATAAGAAAATTGTTGGGAGGATTAGAAGTAGGTTGTATGACGAAAGAAAGGAGTGGAAGAAGAATTATCAAATTGTATGTGAATAGTGTTAGCTGGAACTTCAGGAGTTGTCATGGGTAATTCAGTTTTTGAATTGGATAAATCCTTTAAACAAGGTACCACATGCTCAGTAGGAGTAGTGGATTGTATAGGAAAAGGTTGACATTGTTGGTATGAAGAAGAATTATTAGATGGACTAGAGGATGAAAAATGAACAGGAAATGATCTGGAAAAAGGAAACACTTATTCCTCAAACACAACATTCGTAATAACAAAACTGATTGGGCGATAAGCTCAAGAACTTTGTAACCTTTTTTTCCAAATGGGAAGCCTAAGAAAACTTCTTTCACTACTCTTGGGGAGAATTTATGTCTAGTAGAAGTTAATGTAGTATTATAGCACAACAACCAAATACCTTTAAGTATTAGTAGGTTTAGTACCAGTTAAAACTTCTAGAGGAGATTTAAATGAAGAGATTTAGCTAGTAATCTGTTAATTATATATGTAGCATGTAAAACACATTCTCTCTAAAATTTGTAAAGTAAGTTTGCTTGAAATCTGTGTGATCTAGCTAAAGCCAAAATGTGTTGATGTTTTCTCTCCACCTTACCATTTTGTTGAGGTGTCTCAACACAACTGGTTTAATAATGAATGCCATGATCAGCAAGAAAATGTTGAAAAACAATATTTGTGAATTCTTTTCCATTATTACTTAGAGTTTTAATTGTGGCATCAAAATGACTTTTAATATAAGCATGGAATTAGCTAAAAATAGTAAAAACTTCAGATTTTTGCTGTAGTAAGTTAATCCATATACATATATCTATTACATGTAAGATGCTTGAAGGGTCCCCAAACAACACAATGAAGAAGTTAATTTTTTTTTTAAGTAGTAGAACTACTAATAGGAAGAAAAGTTTCTTTTGCTTTGCTGTTTGGCAGATATCACACAATCTATTTTGAAAAGTAATGGAATGTTTGATTTGAGGAATATGTTGAAGAGTTTGGTAAAAGAATGGCCCAGCCTGATATGCCATTGAGTGAAGATAGAAAAAGTGCCAGCAGAAGAACTGTCAGGAGCAGAAGCTATAAAAGTGTGAGGTTTGATATAATACACTGACTAATATTTTTTTAAAACAAGATAAAATTTTATTGAGAAGAAACCAAAGGCCGAACAGCTAGGCGCCTAGCGCGTGGCGGGGCCATCAGGCCTAGCCGCGCTCAAAACAGAGCACGGGAAGATTACTACATCTAGCAATTAGGGATCTTAAGGCGATTTAGGACTACAACCGACTTTACGTCAGGTGGGAGGTAGACAGTGCTGAGGAACGCGACTGGCAGGTTATCAATGATTGACGGGGAGGAGCAGGCTAACGCTCTAGCAGCGCCGTTAGCTGATTTGCTGATCAAGGTGTAGGGGACGGAGCAGAGAGAGGAGGCCCATTTCCTACTGGTGAAGGAGCCTACCTCGCGGTCGCACTACAACTCTGACAGGGTGACCTCTACCAGGGCTGCAAAATCCCTCACCTTGCTAAAGATGATCTGAAGATCAGCCAGGAAAGCCTCTGGATTGAAGGCGCAGGTTCCTACATTGATGAAGCGGCCCTCCGCATACCTGATGATGAAGGCTGCAGTAGTATCGATTAATGCTATATTGGCCGTAGCTCCCCCTTGCGCCGGTCGCCACACGTGGGGCAGATGTGGAACGGGCGGGGGAAGCGGCCTATCTATGGAGTCAAGCGATTTGGCCGCGAGATTCAGGACCGGGATCTTGAACTTGGGCAGGTGGACCTCGAGCCGCGCCTTTAAGAGGGTTCATGCTTGTAAGGAAGGACCATTCATTGAGGTGTCTCTGCTCCTCTCCATAGATAGCCGAGCAATGCCCTTTCCATATCTCCCACAGCCCTGCTCGGAAGAGGATCATTCTTACAGCACCAGCCTGAAATTGAGTATTCAAATTCCCCAGCCAATCTCGCCATAAATCCCTCAGGTTGCTTGAGGAGCAAGGTTGTTTAACAAGGTGCTTAGACAGCCCCAAATCCTTCTAGCCAATTCCCCTTGCACGAACAGGTGATCTTTCGATTTAATACAGGGGTTTCTACAGCATTTGCACTTGGAGGCTAGGGAGAAGCCTTTATTCTGGAAGAAGGTATGAACCATGAAAACCTTATGCTGCAATTTCCACATCAGGAAGCTCATCTTCTTTGGGATAATTGGCGCCTAGATTTTCTTCCATGAATTGCTCGGAGGGGATCTATGGCCATAAGCTTTGAAGTTGTTGTTATTTGTTACTTCTCCTGAGCTGTTCCTTGTCTAGCACCATATGTCGGGCACGTCTGAAGGCGCCAAGGTTCTGAGCACATTCTGGGCTTGAGCGAGGATAAGGGGAATGATCTGCTCCTTGAGGGTGTCCGATTGCAGCAGGGCATGCAGGGGACCATTGAAGTGAATACATGGGGGTCTCGAAATTGGGGCAAGACATCAGGGGGTCTCCCAGACCGAGCAGTCTCCCCTGTCTACCTGGACGAAGGAATCATCTTTTATCTGCGAAATCAAGGGGTAGAGACGGTTCCAGAGGCTGCTCCCTCGACTCCGACCTCCGGCGAAATATTTATTCCCTACAAAGACCGCCTAAGGAGACGCTTTGGTGATCACCTTCCACGCCAATCTAGCTAGCAGGCTCTCCATGACCCTTGTAAGATTCTTCACATTCAGACCACTGTTTTCGTAAGGTTGAAGCATTGTGGAATCCTTCACCCATTGCCTTCGTTTCTCTACACCTGAATTCTATTGATTACACCTTTTGGCACCGGATTGGTAGAGGGCATGGACCGGCTGAGAGCAAGGCCGCTTTCCAACCCTCAATTCTCTTGATGATCTTCTATATCACTCCTTCGAACATTGCAATACGAGGTATTCCTTTAAACAGAGGGCAGCCGAGGTAAGTAGTTGGAAGCAACCCTTGATCACAGCTGGAAGCAGAGCAGACCCATCGACGAGCTTGGGGGGATACCTTTTTCCCGAAGAAAATTTTGGTTTTGGTTAGGTTAAAGCTGTGACCTAATGCCTTGCAGAAGGTGGAGATCATCTTCATCAGGTTAGCTATCGATCTTCTATTTGCTGACGAGAAGATTAGCATATCGTCCGCATATAAAAGGTTAGAGACCCCTTTTAATTTCTTGGAGCAGGAGAACCGGAGTATATTTCCTTTCTGGGTCTCTTCATTTATCATCCGAGAGAAGACATCCATTGTTAAGACAAACAACATGGGAGACAGAGGGTCACCTTGCCACAGCCCACGCATGGAGGGGAAGAAGCCGTGGGAGGATCCAGCCCAATTGATGGAGAAGTGACACCCAGAAATAACACGAAAGATTATGTCCACACTTAGTTCCTCAAAACCAATGCGGCGGAGGCATTGTATGCTGAAGCGCCATTGGATCCTGTCATAGGCTTTGCTCAAGTCGACCTTGATCGTCAGGTTGCCATCTTTGCACTTCTTGTCCAAATTATCGCACATCTCATGAGCAAAGGCTCTATTCTCTTGAATCAATCTCCCTTGTATGAACCCTGATTGTTCTGGCGAGATAATATCATTGAGCAGCGGGGAGATTCTGGAATTGATGATCTTGGAGATGATTTTTGGGAAGAAGTTGCAGAGACTGGTTGGGTTTTTCACCTTTGGGATGAGGGTGATCAGGGTGTGCGAGGCTGCCTTCGGTAAGGCTCCCCCCTGAAGAAGCTATGGATGGTGGCAATTAGATCAGCATGGATTATGTCCCAACATTCCGCATAAAGACACATGTGAACCCGTCGGGGCCTGACTCTCCTCTCATGTTAAGGTCATGAATGGCTTGCCGAATTTCCTCCTCTGAAGGCAGGTCTGCAAGGCAGTTACGCGCATGAGCTGGAACGCTATTCGGGGTGTAACTGCATTGTTCTAGGTCAACTGGGTTATGATTGCCCTGCAATAAATCACGAAAATAGTTAGACAATGCTTGGGCTGTTTCATTGTCAGATTCAAAAGTAGAGCCATCCTCTTTCTTTAATTTAGGCTTAGCATAGTAGGCTCTGTCTCGGATAGCGGCGTGGAAGAAGCTGTTATTCTCATCTCCATGCGACAGCCAGGACGTCCTAGCCTGATCCTCTAGGAGAGTGTGCTTTCTGCGCAGGGATAACGACTGGTTATATTTGCCCTGGGCAAGATCTGCAGCAGCTCTCTCCGTCTAGGCATTAGCAAGCGTGTCCTCCAGAGTTTTGCTTCCTCCTGTTGTATGGCTTTGTCTAGACTGCCAAAAACGTGTTTGTTCCATAACGACAGCTTTTTTGCAACCCTCTTCAGCTTTTGCACAAAATTAATGATGGGATTAGACCATGTGATCTCATTCCACGCATTCTCCACGATTTGCCGGAAACCGCTATGGGAAGACCACATCCTCAGAAATTTAAACGATTTCCTCGCCCGGGCTACCTGCTCTGTTTGGATGAATAGAGGCATGTGGTCTGAAGTGCCTCGATTTAAATGGGTAACCTGAATATCAGGGAAGGAAGCCACAGTGGAACCATTGATAAGAACACGATCTAAACGGACCCAAACCCGATGATTTCATTGCTGATTATTAGTCCAGGTGTGCGGAGGACCTCTGAACCCTGGATCCATGACCCCTGCTCTGATCATGAATTCATTGAATTCCCAAATGCTTCCATCATGACGCAAATGATCACCCCTAACCTTATCATCCCGGTGCGATACCACGTTAAAGTCTCCTGCAATTAGCCATGGGTTCAGGGGCCCATGGGAATGATCTAAGAGGAAATCCCATAACCTTCGTCGAGCATGCTGGTTGCACTAGCCATAGACAAAATTGGCCGCCAATTTGGACCCAGACACCAGCTCCTCCACCGTGCAATTTATGCACTGATCATGAATAGTGAAGTTAGTAAGGGAAACTGTTTTAGTTTGCCACAAAATCCAGGTGTAATGATTCACCTCCGAGCATTCGAAACTACCTCTGAATTTTAACTTTTTGGTCAGGTTTTTGAGCTTGAAAGCCTTTGCTTTATGCTCTAAAATAACTAAGATGTCCGACCAATGCCTCTGGACTAGTAAAGGAAGGTAGGCTCCAGATTCCACCTTATTGAAGCCCCTAATGTTCCAGACAATGGCGCTAACCATTAAGACAATTGTTGATGAGGGTGTCGAGCTCGCGAGCTCTGTCTCTGCTCTTTAGCCATCTGTCCACGAGGCTGTTGCGCTTCTCCTTCTTTTTATTTCTGGATCCCCGCATTGGCTCAATCGGTTGTCGAACTCCCTTGGTACTAGCCTGGATAGTGTCTTCCGGGGTACCAAGGACGCACGATACTTCCTCTTCATTTTCCAGGATTTCTTCGATGTCCCCTAACAAGGCTTCGTAGTAGTTTGCTTTTTTGAACTGGAGATCTTCTATGCCTTTTTTGATGGACCTGGATCTTTGTCGATCGATTCCTGATTTGGGACGATCATGCTTGATTCGCTACTAATGAAGGAATCTGTGGTTATCTTCTCCTTCAAGTGTTCTATTTTACCATCAAAGAGCTTACCTGATGCAGGACCTGGATGTCCCATACCCGTATTTGTGATTTGAACTTCTTTTTTCTTGAAGGTTGGAGGTCTCTCTTTCTATTTCTGAACCGAAATCCATTCCCCTCTGAGGTGGTCATGGTCAGAATGAGGATTCGCCTTGTTGCTCTGGCAATTCTCCTTGAGAGTCACCTACATCTTAACTTTCCTGCATTCTGAAATGGTGTGGCCTTGTCTGCTGCACTTACTGCAGTATCCCAGGTTACCTTCGTATACTATGTCATATGTTTCCCCCTCTCCTGCTGTTGAACCCACATAAAGCTCATGGATTAGCGGGGCTTTGAGGTCTACTTCCACCAACAGCCTTGCGTAAGCAGGCAGGACCTCGATAATGTGCACTCATCCGCTTTCAGAAACGAACCGATCGAATCGCCTATGGGCCGGAGGAACCCCTCGTTGAAGAATACTAGGCTGAGTTGAGGAATGCTAGACCGCCGTCTTAGCCGATTCCTTCTTAGGTTAAAGTCTGGGGACCATCTAAACAGACGGAACAAGAAGGCCCCAATCTGATGCGAATTTTAGGCGAGAGCTTGGACCACATCTTCTGCGGAGATCAGGATGATGAGCTCGTGTCTACCGTCAAGACTTCCCGAGGAGAAGGGGCCGGCTAGGCGCCAAAATGTCTTGATGTGCTGCTTTATGTCCTCTATTTTTGGCTTTCTAGTCGAAAACTTAACGATTAACACAAACTGGAGCTGGGATGCGCCTACTTTGATCTCTGTCGGGGAGAAGAGCAGGGCTGGCTTTCCGTCGCGGGACACCTTATTTCGTGAGGGGATGTTCAGCGTCTGGAATCTCAGAACATTCCAGCTGGCGAGAGCTGGATGACTAGGCTGTGTTCGGGAGGGTGATTATGTTATGGGGAGCACCGATGGGCTGCTGGGTTGTAAGTTAAGGGATGGCTGCGGGCTGCTCTGGGAGGCGGGATGGAGGCGGTTTGGAGGCGGTTGGCTGGGGATTGGGGGCGGGGAGAGCAGCCATGAGGGGGGCGGGAGGTGAGGAAAGGAGAGTGTTTGAGTGTATGGGCTGGTTAGGAAGCTAGAGAGATGCTGGGGCATTCTAGAGAGAAGGAGGAGCACTTCTCTCTAACCCATTTTTTCTTTCAAGCTCTAAACATTACACTAACTAGTATAATCCATAAAATTATTTACCAATAAAAAACTTTTTCTTCAATACATGATCCTCCAAGAAACAGGCATGATGGGTGAAATAAATTGTACGTATAAGAAGAGTTTTTGAGTAGGCTATGTACAGACAAAAGATTAATTTCAAAGGATGGAGCATAAAAGACATTATGTAAAGTAAGGCATGGAGAAAATTGAACTGAACAAATATGGGTAACTAATGTAGAATTTCCATGTGGTATCTTAATGACATATGTGAATTGTTTAGGCTGTAAAAGAAGTTGGAAGTGTGAAGTAATGTGATGACTAGCTCCTGAGTCAATTATCCACACTTTATTAGTACTGTCTATTGGATGACACTGGACTTATGCTTAGCTGTATTGATCAGAATCTTAGAATCAGGTGTAGGCTTAGAATATAAGGTTGTAGCTTTTGTCTCAATAAGATTAAACAAATGCCTTTGACTTTTCTTTTGCACAACCATAGCAAACACTTCCATAAGTTTAGACAGTGGTTTAGTCATCAACACATTACTTCTGATATGTTGATATTGTGAATTCAATCCCATCAAACATAACATAACATCATTCTCATTTTCTTCTTATTGTTCATCAAGATGTCTTGGACAACAACTGTTACAAGTGCATTTTCTGATGGTAACTAAGTTCTTCACAACATCTCGAAGTTCTTTTTGTTTTACATAATATTCAGAGATAATCAATGGACCTTCCTTTGTGTGATTAACCTCACACTTCAACTAAAATTTCCTTGTAGCACTTTTCTCACAGAACCTTACATTTCCCATAACTCATTTGGTTCAGTCAGAAATAGCATTGTCTAGGTAAGTTCTGGCGAAAGTGAGTTGCAGATCAAGATAATTACAGTATCTTTGCAACAATTATAGTCAAACCACAACTCAGATTTGACACTAGGCTTCTCAACAGATCCATATACAAAATCTAACTTATTTCTTGTAGATAAGGCTACTGTTAATTCTCTTTTCTACAAAAAATCATTGTTAATTTCAGTAAGGATCACTGAGGTTATCTTCATGCCAGAATGTTCAGTTTTTGATATAATATTAATTAGATTTTCAGCCACTATTTTTTTAGAAGCCTTAGTACCAGTTTCCACAGGACTTGCTTCAATGGAATCATCAACAAGTTCTTCGACACTCATCAACAGTAATAAGACCACAACAAGATCAAGCAAGAATAGTCTGAAAGATCACTAATCAAACACAACAATTTCAACAAATAAAAATACAGTGCACACAAGCACCAAACTTCAAGATCAACAAGTGAGATAATTCAAGAATGTTACCGGAGCAACAATAATCACCAAATTCCGATCACCAGTAACCTTGAAAAAATTTCAAAATTGCCACATTTCCATCTTTCACTATCATTTTTGCCTTATCTCTTGGTTTGTTATACATTCTATCCTATTTTTACATCAATGAAGATCACAGAGATCTTTGCTGTTTATAACAATGAAGTTTTTCATGTCATTCTTCGTTGTTTGATACAACAAACATGACTGTCACCTTAGTTGTTTGAAACAACAAAGATAAAACTAATAACCTTCGTTATTTGAAGCAACAAAGTTCTTCATTTAGCTTATACTATAAAAGATCTTTGTAGTTTAAAATTACAAAGATAAAATAAAAGATAAGATAAAGGATCTTCATTGTTTTAGATAACAAAGAATATAATTATCTTCATTGTTTTACATAACGAAGATTGTTTGTGGAATCGGATAACATGGAAAATTTCGTTATGTCTACCATATTCATTGTTTACAAACGAACATGCAAAATTAATAAGAAACTAAGAATGAGTGTAAAAAAAAATGAACAAAGAAAAAGGTATAATTTAAAAAAAAAGATCTAAAATGTCTTTGTTTGAGTTGGTTCCACCCATATCCCAGCGATTCATCTGCTCCTACTAATGAAAATTCAGAGACATTTCCGTGGTCATGAAATTTGGCAGGAGATATATAAACGTCGGATGTGAAAGTGCAGGAAAAAATATGACTGCGCGTGCTTCTTCCACACAACCAGATTTTTTTGTTTTTTTACTCGGCATGTCGGCTGTGATTCAAAGGCGACTCCTTTCAATCATCAAAGCTCCCGTTGACTCATTCCATCACGACCCACTTCCCCTATTTGATTTTAATTCATCAATTTCAACTCACCCAGGCCACCAACAAGGTGTTGGCCTAGTGGTAGTGGGTGTTGTCTAACAACCCCAAGGTCATAGGTTCAAGCCCTGTTGGTACCGCATTTACGCTTAGATACGCTGGAGGTGCGCGTGAGCTGGCCCGCAGTGAGTATGGGCGTACACTATCAAGGTGGAGGGGGTATGCGGCCCCTGACCACCAAGGGGGAAGTGGGGAACCACTAAAAAAAGAAAAAAAAAAAAAAAAAAAAAAAAAAAAAAAAAAAAAAAAACTCACCCAGGCCATGACAGACTTAGTGATGCTTCTGTTCATAAAGGGGAAGAAGTTGGTTTAGGAAAGTTCCCAGGTTTCTCACCTTATCACTATGTGGAATCTTACTCGATCGGCCTCTTCCGCCCTTCGCCGGTCCAGGCTGCTGTCCACGGCCATCCCTGGGCCAAGTATTGTGGACAAACGTGGATCGGATATTCTCCATGATCCCTGGTTCAACAAGGTCCAGTTTAGTGACTGGTCGCTCAGTGTTTTGATACTAAATTTGTTTGTCTGGTTATTGTTGGATCATGTTGTACTTTTTATGTAGCTGGAAGGTTCTGGATGTGGTAGAGAACTGGCACTTAAATGTATTACTTTCTTGCGGCAGTGTTTGTTTAATAGCTGCTTAGAGTGTCCTCCAGATCTCGAAAGTGATTTTGATCAGTTATCTGTTTGAATGTGGAGATGTTAGTCAGGTTTAGATTCAATTGGTACAATAGTTAGATGATGCATTTTAGGGCGATGTCGAACAATTAGGTTACATTGATTTACTTTTTTGAACCCCGTTGTTGCTCTTATAAACTTGGAAAGTTGCTGCTTCCATTATGTTGATTCAGGACACTGGTTTTCCTCTGACTGAAAGAGACAGACTTGGGCTCCGAGGACTGCTGCCTCCCCGTATCATATCCTTTGAACAGCAGCATGCTCGTTTCAGTAAGTGTTGTTTGTATGATTATGATGGTCTCCTGCTGTAAGTTTTTTTGGAAATGTAACTTTATTGCTGGAATATAATAGTGGATTCTTATCACTCGCTGGAGAAAAATACAATCAATGAACCTGAGAGTGTTGTATCCTTGGCTAAGTGGAGAATTTTGAACAGGCTACATGATAGGAATGAAACATTGTACTACCGGGTAAGTTGTTGATATCAGGTTTTCAGCCATCGGTTTTAGTCTCTGCATATTTGCAATTGGAATTGAAAATTTGAGAGAAATGCCATTCATGTTTTCTCTAGGTTCTTATTGATAATATCAAAAGCTTTGCTCCCGTCATCTACACTCCAACTGTTGGATTGGTATGTCAAAACTACTCTGGATTGTTCAGGCGACCACGCGGGATGTATTTCAGTGCAAAGGACAAGGGAGAGATGATGTCCATGATCTATAATTGGCCATCTCATCAGGTATACTGAGATGCCAGATGACCACTCTTGGGTCACATTTATGACTAGTTGCACTTTGATGTCGTGTTTTCTTGGAAAAAGCAATGACCAGAAGTCTTATTTGGCAGGTGGATATGATAGTCATCACCGATGGTAGTCGAATTCTTGGTCTAGGTGATCTTGGAGTTCAGGGGATTGGAATACCAATTGGAAAGCTTGATATGTATGTTGCTGCTGCAGGCATCAACCCTCAAAGGGTACATGAGTTTTCCTAGTCTAATTGTTCCACTATTGCATGTATGGTTGTTGGATATCTATAACTGGTCATTTCCTTGTTGCTTATGAAATCATTTTCCATGTACAAGATCAAACTTACCCCATTTTAACATGCCGGCATCATATACCTCATAACAATATTGTTCACTGACCTCGGTTCATCTAACAGATACTGCCAGTAATGCTTGATGTTGGTACTAATAACCAGAAGCTTCTTGATGACCGCCTTTGTGAGTTAGTTTTTGCTTTGTAATCTTTGATTTTTCACGTTATACATTAGTCTCAAATGCTGGAGTTATAATTTGTGGTGTGATAACTATTCAGTAGAACTTGATTCACCTGATTTTATTTGGATAGATTTAGGACTTAGGCAGCCAAGGTTGGAAGGACAAGAATACATATCTATTATTGATGAATTTATGAAAGCTGCTTACACACGGTGGCCCAAGGCTATTGTGCAGGTCAGCACATATTGTTCTTAAATTTGTGAGTTTCTGTATAAATGATGTCTGGCCTCCTTCAACTGACTATTGAACATCTTCTCAGTTTGAAGACTTCCAAATGAAATGGGCCTTCGAAACTTTGGAAAGGTACCGCAACAGGTTTCGAATGTTTAACGATGACATACAGGTGACTCCTCTAAAAGTCCATTTTCAGTTGTAAGATTTAATTCCTGACTGGGCTACAAAGGCTTCCTCATTCATAATTCCAGTCTAATATTACTATAGGGAACTGCTGGTGTGGCTCTTGCTGGTCTACTTGGAGCTGTTAGGGCCCAAGGTCGTCCATTGACTGACTTCGTACATCAAAAAATAGTCGTCGTTGGAGCCGGAAGGTATTTGAATATTTGTTCACGGACTCCTTTAATGTTTCTGATTTAATGTGCTCATCAATTTCCTCTTGCACACAGTGCTGGGCTCGGTGTTATTAAAACAGCTGCACAGGCTGCTGCGAGAATGGCCGGGAAAGATCCATCAGCTGTTAGCCACCAGTTTTTCTTACTGGATAAAGATGTGAGTATTCAGCCTTTTTTGTCTCTCTGGGATCTGTTTATACAGAACCATATAACTTGTCCTAGACATATCTTTATGTGATTGCCGGTTGCCAATAAAGTACGTTATTTCGGTTGCAGGGCCTCATAACAAAAGACAGAAAGAACATTGATCCTGCGGCTGCCCCTTTCGCCAGGGTACCAGGAGAGATCGAGGGACTTGGCGAGGGAGCTAGCCTTCTGGAAGTGGTACATTTTAGGAACCTTTTAGCTGGCTTTTTTATTTTATTTCAAGGCATATACTCTATTTTTTGGCTGCAGTTTTTTTCTTTTTTCTTTTGGATTTAAAATAACAAGAATCTTTTATTAACCTTAAACTTAGTAGTAAATTGAATATACCTCTGTTAAGTATATTGATTGAATAAATTGTGCAGGTTAAGAAGGTTAAGCCCCATGTACTTCTTGGATTGTCTGGAGTTGGTGGCATCTTCCACGAGGAGGTGCTTATTAAATACTTTCTAATGTCGTTGCCTATCAAGTTATTTAACTCAGATAGCATCAGAATTTAATAGGTATATTTGTTGAGTTGATTAGTTTTGTATTAATACTCTTTCTTGCTTGTGCGGGATGGCTCTAATCAGGTGCTGAAGGCAATGCGTGATTCTGATTCAGCTAGACCTGCCATTTTTGCTATGTCAAACCCCACCATGAATGGTACAATCTTAGTGCCGTTGTGTGAACATCATAGTAGATTAGCTCCTGTGGCCACCTATTGACACATTCTTTTTGGTAATAGCTGAATGCACTGCTGCTGATGCTTTCAAGCATGCCGGTGATCATATTGTTTTTGCCAGTGGAAGCCCCTTTAAGAACGTTGAACTTGGTATATTTATTTCTAATTTTTTTTGTTATCAATGACCATCTTTTTTTTTTTCTCGCTTTTCCTTTTTATGCATCACTTCATGAAATTTTATCTGCACACCTGGCAGAGAATGGTAAAATTGGCCACGTAAATCAAGCCAACAACATGTACTTATTCCCGGGGTACGGACGTTGCTCCACTTAGCCGTAATTTTCTTTTTCTGGCTTCACAACAGGCTTATACAGGTAATACAAGTGTTTTTTGTCTTTTGATCAGGATCGGGTTGGGGACACTTCTTTCAGGAGCTAGCATAATCACAGACGCAATGTTGCAATCTGCTGCTGAATGGTATCCTATCTACTATTCAAACAGAAATCATATCATTGTTCAGAGCTCCTGCGTTTTATGCACCTCTGATATTGTGACCCCAGCATGTTACTGAAGTTGGTGTTATGGTATCTGATTGGTTGTTCATTCCACAGCCTTGCCACATACATGACAGATGAGGAAATTCAACAGGGTATGCTATACCCATCAATCGACAGGTGACACAGAAATAGCATTTCGAAACCTACAATGGTTAACATATATCCTCCAAAAAATAATACCATCATGCCGTGTGAATGCAGCATTCGAGATATTACAGCAGAAGTTGGAGCTGCTATAGTACGCACGGCTGTTGCTGAAGAAGTTGCAGAAGGATATGGTGAAGTGGATCCTAAAGACCTCCTCAACATGTCAAAAGTAAGATATCTTTTTTAGAGAGCTGGTCAAAATAAAATTGAAAAGTAGAAGTAGGACACTTGTGAGATTGAGTTGAGTGGTAATAGGAAAAACAGGAGCAATGATGTTGATAAAATGGCTTATAAGCTGTTCCCTGTTTTTCTACTTATGAGGTCAGGACGTGAGTTTGTTCGACTTGATTTTATGCAGGAGGAGACTGTGGACTATGTGCGGAACAATATGTGGTTCCCTGTGTATCATCCTCTTGTGCACGAAAAGTAGAACCGCCTTCCCGGAGCATGCTGTGTAAATTGTATCTTTTTTTGATGGATCTCCTCACCAACAGTTAGAGCTCAAAAAAGGTGAAGAATGTATATAAGGCACAAACATGCCCACCGGGCTGATATCTTCCCCGCATTTTGCTGATTAAATTTGCACTTGTAATCAGCGAGTAGGTATCCACAACTGTTTTTAATGTTCTCCATCTCCTAAATAAGATTCAGGTACTCGTCCATTCAATTTAGTGTTAAAGAAATCAATGTGTTAGGAATATATTTACGGGGATTTTCCTGTCAGTAACGCAGTCAGGCTATCTAGTTATGGATTTTTTTTTTCATTTTGTATTTAGTTTGTATTACAGAAATGATTGTGTTATAAGTATAATGATAATGAACTTTGAGGTCACACACAATTTATAACCAAAGTATATTTCAAAATTTATTTGAATATAGGGGTGCAAACAAGCTGAGTAATAAAGTGTTCATGTTCGCTCATTTAAAATTTCACGAGTTTGAGCTCGAGCCGAGTACTAATGGGCTTTTAAAATACCTGTTCAAGCTCGGGTCGTTTAATTTTAACGAGTTCGAGTCGAGCTCGAGCTTTACTCGAGCATTTGCATTAATATAATATAAAATTTAATATATATGATAAACGAGTGTTTAAACAAGTTTGAACAGATTTTAAATGAGTTACTAGTTAAAAAATATTACTTTATTAACTGGTAATTTTATAAATTTATAAAAAGGTTTGTAGTCGATTCTAATCGAGATGTAAACGAGTTTAAATGAAGCTTTTAAATGAGTCCATAAATGAGTTGAGTATCTCATTGTTCATGTTTGACTCAAATGATAGACATAAGTTACATCCATTTCATTTACGTTAGACATAATTTATATTAATTATTGTAGTAATCTTCACTAATTTCGAATTCTTAACTCTTGTTACGATGAATTGACATGTTTGAATTTGAGTTACATTCTAACTTAAGTCGGTAAGTTCTAATCTTTTTAATAGAGTTATCAAGCTTCTTATAAAGCTTTTTATTAAGCTTCTTATCGAGATTATTCGCGAACATAAACGAGCCGAGCACCCCTTGCTCATGTTCAATTTGTTTATTAAACGAGCTTATAATTGTTGTTCGTGATCGACTGATTTATTAATAAATAGACACCTGCTATCAGAATAGTTGATACTCAAAGCCGATAAAAAAAGTTTAGTATTTCAACAAAAGGCGGATATTGGACTGTTTCTCTCTCCTGAGAAACCCTCTCCGTATCAGTAGATCTGAGCTTAGAGAAATCTAGCCGTTACTCACTGTCTTAGCCCCCGATTCGGTTGCTTGGCCAAATCCGCCGGTGTTTGCTTTCGATTGAAGCTTCGCTTGTGTCTCTGGCACCACCGAGGAGGATGGCTGGACGCAACGGGAGCACGTGGGCACAAATCGTAGCGGCCAACAGGCAGCCCGCAACCGAATGCAGGGCTGGTTCTGAACGGTAAGCCACAGGTACGCGCAGTCAGATGGTTCCAGATGGACTCCTTGGTCTGGGAACGGGCAATTAAATTGTGGGAGTATACACTGGTTGGTCGGGTTATGGGATTAAGACCGAATCTGGTCAGGATGCAGGGCTACTCCAGATCCCGCTGGGGAGAGGGCGATTTTGTTCGGGTATCAGCGTTGCCAGACGGGCTTTTCCTTTTCAAGTTCAACGAACAGCAAGACATGCTGCATGTACTTATGGGAGGAGACCATGGTTTTTCGACAGTCGGCCTCTTCTACTCAAGGAATGGTCTTCTTACACGGTAACCAAGGAAGTCTTTGCAGAGGAAGTCACTGTGTGGATAAAACTCCCTAGATTAGATCCTCTATTTTGGGATGCTGAAGCGCTAAGTTTCATGAGAAGTGCGATTGATAAACTCATTTGTTCTGATGCCATCACAGCTTCCAAATATAGGTTGGAATACGCCTCGATTTGTGTTGAGGTTTCGCCAATGATGGAGCAGCTACATCAAGTGGAAATTATGGGACCTGAAGGTCAATCTTTCCATCAACCCATTACCTATGAATGGTACCCGGCGAGATGCGTAGAATGTGAAACATTTGATCATCCTGAAAAGGACTGTCCCAGAAGAATCTCAGTGGAGAAAGATGCGGCCACGGCAAAAAAAAATATGGAAGCCTAAACAAAAAGAGGTGACCTCTATAGAAACTACAAGGTATCAGGTTATGGTTTCTGCCCCCATAGAAATTTGAGATAAAAATATGCAAGAGGGGTGGGGGTGCCAGCCAGAAGCTTGTCTATGTAATGATTTGTATCCAAAGACTCCAATAAAGCAAGTGGTGGATGTTGGTGAACATGAAAGTTATCAATCTCCACCAGCACTAGAAAGGTTAAAAGTCCCCTGAACATACAGAGGTGGTTCCTCATACTCAGATGGGGTTGGACTCTGTTCCTCGGACCAGCCTAACAGGGAAACTGAACAAAAGAGCAAGGTATAGATTGAACAGATCAAACAAGAAGGCTGAGGAGCAAAGAAGATTTGAAGAGGCTCTAGATATCCGGACGATAATGCCAGAGAGGAGTCTGTGGAATAAAATCTCACCTTGAAAGGTACCCCCTGAACCTAATTTAGAATGAGTATAGTTTTTTGGAACATCAGGGAATTGAATAATAAGACAAAGCAGCATGGACTGAAGAAATTTATCCCTTGCCGTAATGTGTCACGTTGTGTTGTGATTGTGAATAAACTGAACCCAAGTAAGCTAAAAAAAAATCTTAGATTACACATTCCCTCCTGGATGGATATGCTTAGATAACTTTACACGCCATCCAAATGGTAGAATTATTATATGTTGGGATCCTGGAAAAATGAAAGTATCCCCCCTTGTTTTGTTCCAGCCAGATTATTCATACTGAAGTTCATATTGGTTCCTTCTCTTTTTTGCTGTCTGCCATTTATGGCTTCCGTACAGCAAAAGACAGAGCCCCTTTATGGACGTTGATGAATAATCTTGCCAATCAAAATTCTAAACCTTGGTTGCTTGGTTGGGATTTTAATTGCATTGCTCATAGAAAAGAAAAAAAGAAGGGAAAGAAAACCTTAGATAAAGATGTTGCTGAATTATCTGAGTTCATGCAAACTTCAAATTGCTTTGATCACCCTTACTCAGGATTGTATTTAACATGGTCAGATAAACATGAAAAGACACCTATATTCTGTAAATTAGATAGAATCTTGGTAAATTATGAATGGACTATTTTGTTTCCTGAGGCTAGTGTTATATTTCTACCAGTTGAAATATCTGATCATGCCCCTAGTTTGATTAAACTAGAAAATCAGCAGCTTACGTTTAGAAAACCCTTTAAACTGGCTAACTTTTGGTTAGAGATGCCTGAGTTTGAGCTTATCATGTTTGCGAAATGGCCAAAACTTGGTCTTTCCCATGACTTCAACTCTTTGGCATGTAAGGTAAAAAAACTAAGAACTTTGTCCCCTTCACTAATGGCATGTCTGGCAGGGTGTCAAAAGCTAGACATGATTTGATAAGGATACAGAATGAGGCTGCAAATCAACCTCAAAATCATCTCCTTTGAGTACGGGAACGGGAATGTTGTGCAGAATATTTAAAGCTTCTAAAATATGAGAGAATGTTCATTTCACAGAAAGCTAAAGTAAAATGGCAAATGAGGGAGATGCAAATTCAGCTTTTGTCCGTGCACGTTTGAAAAGAAATAGGATAAACTCTCATATTCTCCAACTAAACACCTCTCAGGGACCACAGATTCCCCTGATGTAATTAAGCAAGAGTTAATTAATTTTTTTAAAACATTACTAGCCATTGAAAAACCTCCTTCTAAGATAAACTTGGAGGTGGATGGAACTAAGGTCACATACGATCAGGCAATGTCCTTGGCCTCATATACCACTATGTCTGAGGTTAAGCATGCTGTGTTCAGCATGAAGCTGAACACAGCCCCTGGACTGGATGGTTTCACACCAAATTCTTTTCAAAAAAATTAGAATAGAATTGGATCCATACATCCCATCCAATGTTAATGCCACTGTCATAACCTTAATTCCCAAAAAATTAGGCACCATTTCAGCTGCTGACTTTAGACCGATATCATGTTGTAATATTTTGTATAAAATCTGCTCATATGTGATTATAAATAGACTTAAACCAATCCTAGAGTTATTGATTGATCAGAGTCAGTGGGCATTTTTAGAAGGTAGAAGCATATCACACAATATATTATTGGCTCAAAACCTGATGCATGGATATACTAGGAAAAGTGTGAGTCGTAGATGCATCCTAAAAAGTGATCTTAAGAGAGCATAT
The DNA here is from genome assembly GCA_002312845.1 of Kalanchoe fedtschenkoi. Classification (NCBI taxonomy): domain Eukaryota; kingdom Viridiplantae; phylum Streptophyta; class Magnoliopsida; order Saxifragales; family Crassulaceae; genus Kalanchoe; species Kalanchoe fedtschenkoi. The sequence continues at coordinate 284,537 of NQLW01000063.1, read as the reverse complement.
GATTCCGTATAGTGGGATTTTTTGGAGCAGTGGCTGATATATCTAAATTTTCCCATAAGATTCATTAAATGGATTATGGCATGTATTTACTCAGCCCACTTTTCCATAAAAGGGAATGGGGAACTATGTGGTTTTTTTAAAAGCAAGAGGGGACTTAGGCAGAGGGATCCTATGTCTCCCTATGTACTTATAATGGAATTTTTGAATAGGAAATTAAAAAAGATGAGCAAAGCTCATGATTTCTTATTCCATCCAAAATGTGCAAAATTGAGGATCACACGTTTGTGCTATGTAGATGACCTAATGATCTTTACAAAAGCAAATAAAAAGTCACTGTTATGCATTAAGGAAGTGCTGGAAAATTTTGAAAATTCCACTAGTTTATAAGCAAATTTGCACAAAAATGCCAAATTTTTATAGTAGGATCCCCACCCGGTATTAAAGCTGAACTAATTAAATTGATGGGATTGTAGGGGAGTGCCATTGTCATCAAAAAACTAAATGTAGGGATTTTGAGACTATGATTGACTTGGTTTTGGCCAGAATTAAATTTTGGACCAATAAATTTCTTTGTTATGTTGGAAGGCTAGTGTTAGTCAAGGCTCTATTAGCTTCCCTATCAAACTATTGGTTCAAAATTTTCATATTCCCAAAGGCAATTATGAAGGTATTAGAGGGACACTGTAGGTCCTTCCTTTGGGCCGGTGTTGAGAAGTCCAAAAAATCTCTCATTTCATGGGACAAATGTTGCTGCCCAAAAAATAAAGGGGATTAAACATAAGAAAATTTTGTATTGTAAATGTTGCAATGTTGCTGTCACATGTATGGGATATATTTCTTAAAAAAGATTCCTTGTGGGTTAAGTTGCTTCACAGCTACTACATCAAAAAGAAAAACATCTTCACCATGCAAATCAAGCCTCATGTACCATAGACCATTAAAAAGATTTTCACATGCGCACAAGATTGCAAAGGCATGGTCTCTGTTTCTCAAAATCAGCTAGCGTGGAGTGTACCAGGTCAGCCCTTCTCATATGTTGCTGCTTATAAATTTTTATCTGGTGAGGTTGAAATACCAGACTTTATGTGTAATAACTTTTGCTGGAATAATAAGGCTAAACGAAAACGTAATTTCTTTGTTTGGTTAACCTGTAATGGTAGAATTAACACCAAGGACAAACTTATGAGGTTTGGTGTAGTTGTGGATAAAACATGTCTAATGTGCAAGATAACCGATGAAACCTTGAAGCATTTGTTTTTTGAGTGTCCTGTTGCGAAGGAGCTACTGCAGAGCCTTCTAAACAAATTTGATATTCTAAATCCATGTGCTTCTATTGATAAGGCAACTGACAGCATTAAATTGTCTTTTACAGGTTTAAGAACAATCAAACAAGCTGCAGAGGTTGACACTATATGGAAAGAAACGAATGCAAAAATGTTAAGATGAGAAGAAAGAAATGTCCACAAGCTGAAAAAAGAGACTATGCAGGAACTAAATCTTAATCTGGCCAAGATTGAGAAGCTTAAAATGTCATCCAAAAACATTTACTAGGCAAATAAAATGGGTATTGATCCAGGTTTTATTAGAAAGAAGAAAATGAAGAGGAATCATAACTTATTTTTGTGTTGTCTGCCCCCATTGTTTAGCTGTATACATGTTTAGGTTTGGACAGGGGTACCCATGAAATATGTTAGCAGCCATGACTGGTTTTTGGTGGAATCTTTGGTTTCTTTTAATTTCATATAAAGTTTTATCTGTGAGGATCTGAGCCTGTACAACTTTTATTCTTTGGAATGTATTTTCAACCTTTCTAGAAAAAAGATTTATTTTTGGTAATATGATGAGAAGTGCAAATTTTAAATTTTTATTGTATGATACTTATCTTCAACTATGTTCTACTCATATTTTTCTTCATATTTATTAAATCGTTTTTTTCTAGTTAAGAAAGTCACTTCATGTGGTAAGTTGCTCAGAAAATAATCATTAAAATACTCAAGGATTAGCTTCTATTGAATTAAATATTTGTTAACGCACTATTTAAATGTATTATAAAGGATTGACGTTGCAGTATTTTTATTTTTTGAAGGGTTCAAATTTTTGTCAACAATAATGTATATCCGTTAATTTTGGGTTTGAATAAAAGAGGAACAATTTACTTGAGCAATTTAGTTGTTATCGCCTACGTATTTACTTTTCTACGAAAACTTAATAGTTTGGGGGTTTGATTAAGTGATAAAAACATTTCTAGGATACCACTTCACCCATAGTAATCTTTCCCGGTTTTGTTTCATCCCTCAACACCGGTAGGAAGGAAAATACTTTCTGAATGAGTATAAATGTGTTGTCAAGATCTCGTTGATTCATTTTCGGTAACCTCTGATTCTCGTATTTGGTTACTGGTCTTGAATGACTATCACTATGCTAAATATCGAGGCGACTCTGATTCTCGTTGTCATTGGCTCGAGATGCTCATAGAATAGAGGACATGATTAACACGTCTTGCATATATCAATCTACTTTGAAAACCTCCAATTTTCACCTTCAGTTACTAGTCTTGAATGACTACCACTATGCTAGATATCGAGGCAACTTTGATTCTCGCTGTCATTGGCTCGATGCTCATAGCGTAGAGGACATGATTATCCCGTATTGTCTATACCACTCGACTTCCTTGACAATCTCAAATTCTCGCATTCGGCTGTCAATTGACTATAACAGAGTCATACTCTTACCCATTTCTGAAATGCGCATTCGCTGGCTAATATCATGACCACATGGGGTGCGTACTATCGCCAATTGCAAATTTCAGGGCATTACTATCCATAATTTGCAATTCATATGTATTTCTTATTTTGGCTCTTATGTGTAATTACACTATTTGCAATTACATCTCATATATTTTTACTATTTTCAAAAATATCCTTATCACACTAAAATAAAATAATGGACACAAATTAAAAAAACTCTAATTTTTCCTGATTAAGACTTTAGTATGATAAGGACGTTTTCGAAATTACTAAAAGTATATTTGAGTTAATTGAATATAGTGTTATTACATATGAGGGGTCGAACTGAGAAATACCTCTAAATTACAAATCAGAGATAGTAATGCCCTTAAATTTGAAAGTGACGATAGTACACCTCTTTTCGTATTTTTCTCTATTTTTAAAACCGTATACAACAGTACACACCCCTTTTCGTACTTTTCTCTATTTTCAAAACCATAACAGTTCGGTGGAACACATTGTATTGTTATTGAACAAAACGCTTCATGCAATTGAAATATTTCATTTTTAGAAGGAGAACATCTCCCTCCATGATAAATCAGAGCTATTGAAAGTAGGGATGTAACGATTTGGTTCAGATCGGTTTTTAATAAAAAATCAAAGTAAATCGTTGATAATCGGTTTGAGTAGTTTGAAATTGAACCACGCCGCTAGTTTTAAAAAATCAATCTGAATCAAACCACATGATTCAATTCGGTCCGTTTAACTTTTTTTTGATAAACTTTATTGAATAATTTAATTATTAAATAGAATAATTTTCATATAAAATTCTAATTTTATTCTGTTTGATTTAAAAAAAAAATTAAAAATCTATCAAATCGATTTGATTCTATTCATCCGCTTATTTACACTCCTAATTGCTCTAAGCAAAAAAATCCAGCCTTGCGACTGATGCTCATTCTTTGACTAGCAGCAGTATATGAATGACCAGAAGAGAGAAGAGCCAGCCAAGGACGACTCACAGATTCATTTTCGTGTAAACAATGTCTGAGGCAACCAGAATGTATAATACTTTTTTTTTGTACCGTCATCGATCTTCTCATGTCATTTTAGTGTTGACGAGTCATGATGTTTTCTCAGGTATGCAGTGGTTACTGGAGGCAACAAGGGGATAGGTTTCGAGATTTGCAGGCAGTTGGCGTCGAAAGGGGTCCTGGTGATTTTAACAGCACGAAATGAGCAAAGGGGTTCTGAAGCTGTTGAAAAGCTCAAAGCTTGTGGTCTCTCCGACAGGATAGTCTTTCATCAGCTGGACGTGGCAGATCCTTCAAGTGTTGCTGCAGTTGCAGACTTTGTTAGAACCCAGTTTGGGAAGCTGGACATACTGGTTAACCTCTCCCCATGTTCTTCTCTTTATTATAGGATTCTTAGCTCTTAAGTAGTAGTTGATATCTTTATACTGGTTAGACCTTCTGCGAACACTTCATACTGCTTGCCTTATTACAACTTTTAGGTTCTAGCTGTAGGCAATCTATACCCTATGACCTGTGTTGCACGTCGCTACTGACCTTACCAGTCAATTTTTTTTGAAGACGACTGTGCATAAATTAACTTCGACAATTCTGCAGGTGAATAATGCAGCAGCTGCTGGAATCATATATAATGCAGATAATTTTCTGAAAGCTGTTGAGCTTGTTGGAAATGATTGGGCATGTGATCAGATTTCAGTTTATCTATGTTTTATCGATTTTGTTTTTATTTCATGCGTCTGATGTGATATTTGAGACTTTCATATTTGCAGCCATTGGAATCACAGGTTGATTGGAGTGAACTAGCTACTCAGACTTATGAAATGGCAGAAGAATGCCTGAAAACCAACTATTATGGTGTGACATTAATGGTCAAAGCACTGCTCCCTCTCCTTGAGTTATCTGATTCTGCTAGAATCGTCAATGTTTCCTCTATGTTAGGAACTTTAGCGGTAAGCAAGCCCATTAAAGTTTTAATAAACTTTACTGTGAGGATGGTTCGTTTCACACTAAAAAAAAATTTGACAATGAGAAAGAGCGTCCAAGTAGTCTTATGGATTTGATACTGTGGGCTCAATGAGCAATGTGAGAAAGTGTCCAATATGCTCAACACCAGCCCAACTTGTGAAGTCGTAAGCGGAAGAAACCGCAATCCGCAAATCAAACCACATACCTCGTAAGTGTGGACCAAATCAATACTTCATGTTTTAAGTAGGGGTGAGACAAAAACATGGTCTGATGCAGTCACACTCATGGACTGATTGGCCATGAATGCGGATGCAATTATTTTTATATGTATCTGAGTAAGTTTTTGCCTTAGCTCTTATTCATCCGCATGAGGTCTCTTTTAGGAAGTATTTTAGTTGGTCTACGGTTTCATCTGCGTAGGACCTCACAAGTGAGGATTGCGGTGCATATCAGACATATATTGTCTCATATTGTCCTATAACAATGGCAGCTGTACAACCCCATTTAATATGAATTAGTTTTGACTCACATACAATTATTTTCACACTTTTGTAAAAATAACTTTCTTCACCAATCCTCCTATTTCATTTTCAGTTTATACCCAATGAATGGGCGAAAGGAGTGTTCACTGACCATGAAAATCTGACAGAAGATGCAATCAATGATGTCCTTGTCAAGTTTTTAAAAGATTTCAAAGAGAGTTCTTTAAAAGAAAATGGCTGGCCAATAGCCACCTCGGCTTATACGCTCTCGAAAGCAGCCATGAATGCTTACACAAGACTCATTGCAAAAAGTCATCCGGCAATTGTGACTAATTCTGTTTGTCCTGGTTTTGTCAAGACAGATTTAACTCTGAACGCTGGTGTGTTTACTGCAGAAGAAGGTGCTGAATTCCCTGTGAAGCTAGCTCTGCTGCCCAATGACTCACCGTCAGGTCTTTTCTATGCTCATGGAAAACCTCGTCCTATTTAGATACTTGTTCTGTTTAATGTTCTTACGTCATAATATGTTTCACGAGCTGAATATGCTGACATTTTCTTCGCCAACAACCTTCAAGTGGTTATTCAACCATACTAAGCGCTTTATAGAAGTGGTATCAAATTCTGTAAGAATTACTATATTGTGTCTAGTTGCTGTGTGACTTTTGAGTTAACTTTATACTTTTATTACTAAACTTGTTTGAGTGAAACTTTACCTGTTTTCTTTTTAATAAAAAAATTATATAAAAAAAACTTGCTAAATTTAAACCTTATATTCCAACATCAACTTTACTTTCTGTCAGTTTTGTATGGAGCTCAATATAGTTCGATTCTGTCAGTCATTGAATTAGCAAATTATCAAAAGCATAAGAACATTTAGAGTTAGCCAATCTATATCGCTTAGATTAAGGTTGGCAACTAGTTGTGGCTGGAAGCTTTGACAAAATTACTATATCTACATAAAATGAAAAAGAAATTTGAAGTCTTGAGTTGCAAAGAGTCACAAATAAACAAAGAAGAATGAAACAAACAGAAATCACATGCGTCTTAAAAACTAAGAACGCAAAACCATGTTGCATCGATATGAAGCAAATGGATGAAGAAGCATCCAATTTTTTCTGACAACCAAGAGTTGGGTAATCCTTTCAGGCTTTGATATGTAAGCAGTTGGCGTAGAGAGGTGTCGTGGTGGTTTCAACAGCAACAAATGAATGGAGAGGGTTAGATGCTGTTGAGACACTGAAAGTTTTTGGACTATTGTCGTGGTGGTTTCAACAGCAGCAAATGAATGGAGAGGGTTAGATGCTGCTGAGACACTGAAAGTTTTTGGACTATCTCAATTTGTTGTCTTTACACCATTTTTGTGGCTGCAGCTGCAGACTTCGTTAAAGCTAAGTTTGGAAGACTTGACACTCTAGTGAGTTGGACAGGGCAAAAAAATCTTTATTAATCAAACAGAAATGAGCATGAAGCTAAATACGAGTCACTAAGCACATTTTACATTTTTTCAGTCCAATAGGCAACAACACTGAAATCTCAAAAATCCTAAAATCTTAACAAACTAAAATTTTTTGAAATCTTTAGATTTTAAAATACCTAAAAATCATACAAAACAGAACTGTTCCAATAACTAGCTTATTTATTCTATCAGAGTGTACCACTTTTGTGATTCTGAATTCTCCCCTGCACAGCTGCCCAGTGACGCCATCGCGTTTTCCCTAAGCTCTTGAACAACAGTGTCCAGTTTAGATACATTTTGATGAGCTAGATTCGCTCAGTTACGTCCCTCCTCAACAACGATATACTTGTTCGGATCATAGTAGACTACTTCTATTTGAACAAGCAACTTGTACAATTATATAGCTTTGGTGATTTAGTATGAAGACAATGTCAGCTTGTTGTTTAGTTAAGTTGATAAACTGGACAGTCACAAAAAGCACAAGTTGTATGATAGACACGTAATGCCTTTAAGTTAAGGTTGTCAATGAAAGATGCGGGGTCCCAGCATACCCATCCTATAAAAATAATCCATAAAAAAAAAAAAATAAATAAATCACATGAGCCTTAGAAAGGCTGGCAGATAACCATTCTGTGTCTGGATCAAATGGCTGAAGACTCTTCTAACAACTTTCTGGCAACCAAGAGGTCTGCAATCTTACCAGGCTCTTATTTGGTTTGATTTTTTCCCACATATATTTGAAATTTGAAGTGTGGCTGTCAGATACGCGGTGGTGACTGGAGGGAACAAAGGGATTGGGTTTGAGATATGTAAGCAGTTGGCATCGAGAGGGGTCGTGGTGCTTTTAACAGCGCGAGATGAGTTGAGAGGCTTAGATGCTGTTGAGAAACTCAGAGCTTGTGGACTGTCTGAATTTGTTGTCTTTCATCAGCTTGATGTTGGAAATTCAGCTAGTGTGGCTGCAGCTGCAGATTTCATCAGAACTAAGTTTGGGAAACTCGACATCCTTGTAAGCTCTGAAACATTCCTTTCATATCATAATTTATCTATATGAAACGTAATTCATTAGCTACGAGCTAATGAATTGTTAGAAAGCACAGGTTACAGGATAACTGAACTATACTTGTTGTGCATAATAATATACTAATGAACATGATTACACCAAGAACAATACAAAGTTGAACATGATTGAAGGAAACCAAACCGACCAAAAAGGTTTGCCTTAGAGGAAATTGCCACGTATTAGTGCGTCCGGATCAATGCTTATATGCTCCCAGAATAAGACAGTTTCAACTGACTCTAGCTTACACAAGTAGGACAGCCTCCTCGAAAGCTTCTTCAGGTAGCTTTTCCCGAAATTAACAAGCAACTAAGTGTGCTTTGTGGAAGAGAGTTCAAGAGTTAGTGAGAAGTGTGTGGAGAGGATATTCTTGCTGCTGAGGTAAGGAATGAAGTATGGGATGCTCCTCTATTTATACTAGAGGATGGATGGGGTGATTTCAAAGAGACAAGGAGTGGGTAGCGCAACCTTCCTCCTCTTCTCTTCTTCTGAGGGCGCTACTCCTCAGAAATGCATGGAATCCCAAGACTTCCTCCACACTTTCCCATTTTTTTCACTTTCCCCATGAGCATCTTTGAGTCATTCCTCACTTCCTCCACATTTTTCCATTAGGTAGCTTTTTTCCGTGAAAGCTTTTAATCTCTCCCAAATACAATTATCATTGGATATTAGAAAATCCAATTATTATTAATGGATTTAAGAATAAAAGAATTCATTTTTCCAAAGATAGTCATAATCATATTTGTATGATTGTTGTTAAATACATAATACGTATTTAGCTAATGAATTATTTGTAACAATCCGCCACAAATCAATTGATAATTATTTGCGAGAATTCAGTATCTTGTTGTCGACAAAGTTACCTTTCAGGTTTAAACCTCATCTAAGTTATTCAGCTCATTCCCCATCGAAACAGATGGAATATTTCACCTAGAATCTAAGTCATGGGGTGTGGAGAAGTATTGCTTATAACAACAAGATACTAGCTATAGAATCAATCTATAGGATGTACACGTTTTAACCATGTGTCCCCAATCCTGTGTCATAGATGTTTTCGAGGAAGACCCTCTCCTCTATTTACGACCTCTCAGT
>NQLW01000063.1:256945-274886 GCA_002312845.1 Kalanchoe fedtschenkoi | reverse complement strand
GGATGGGGTGATTTCAAAGAGATAAGGAGTGGGTAGCGCAACCTTCCTCCTCTTCTCTTCTTCTGAGGGCGCTACTCCTCAGAAATGCATGGAATTCCAAGACTTCCTCCACACTTTCCCATTTTTTCACTTTCCCCATGAGCATCTTTGAGTCATTCCTCACTTCCTCCACATTTTTCCATTAGGTAGTTTTTTTCCGTGAAAGCTTTTAATCTCTCCCAAATACAATTTTCATTGGATATTAGAAAATCCAATTATTATTAATGGATTTAAGAATAAAAGAATTCATTTTTCCAAAGATATTCATAATCATATTTGTATGATTGTTGTTAAATACATAATACGTATTTAGCTAATGAATTATTTATAACAATCCCCCACAAATCAATTGATAATTTTTTGCGAGAATTCAGTATCTTGTTGTCGACAAAGTTACCTTTCGGGTTTAAACCTCATCTAAGTTATTCAGCTCATTCCCCATCGAAACAGATGGAATATTTCACCTACAATCTAAGTCATGGGGTGTGGAGAAGTATTGCTTATAACAGCAAGATACTAGCTATAGAAGCAATCTATAGGATGTACACGTTTTAACCATGTGTCCCCAATCCCGTGTCATGGATGTTTTCGAGGAAGACCCTCTCCTCTATTTATAACCTCTCAGTAGCATCCACTAGTTGGGCCTCTCAAAAGATGCACTGCATACATCTCATCAGAATATGACTTTTATCCCATTCAGAGTATTTCACTCTTATTTTATTTGCAGTTACAACATCTTTCATCCTATGGGAAATGACTTTTTAACGTATAATCAATGTTAATAATATATATATCTTGTTTTTAATAAATGCTTAAGCCACGCAACTGCTTGTTTGTACCACATTGAACCAACTTCATGGGATCTCCACTCGTGTTGGTTGGGTTGTTACTGTCGGTGACACAATCTGAGTTCTCAGTCACATTCCCATCCTGAATTAAGAACTTGCACATGCGCTAGTCCTTTTGTCAAAGGATTGGCCACATTGTCTTTGTATCTAATAAAGTTAATGGTTATAATCCTTTTAGGCACTAATCCTCTTATAGACTTTAGTCTGAGTTGGATATGTTGCTTGGTTTTTTCGTTATACTTGGTACTACTAATATTCATAATTGTGGTGAGATTATCACAATGTACATAAATTGGTGGAATCGGGCTGCTGACAAAAGGAATATCAGGCATAAGTCTGAATAACCATTCAGCCTCCGACCATGTAGTATCCAAGGCACATAACTCGGCTTCAAAAGTTGAGCGAGTTATCAAAGTCTGTTTACAAGACTTCCAGGCTACCGCGCCTCCAGCAAGAGAAAACACATAACCTGTGCATCCATTGCATCCAGAGTTCATGGCTATCAAAATTGCATCATTATATCCCTCTAGTAGATTAGAAAATTTCTCATAATGCAATCCAAGAGATATAGTTCCCTTTAGGTAACAAAGTACCATGTCCAGGGCCTTCCACTTCCAATGAGTCTTATCTAGACAATTTGTGTATCTTGCTAATTTAGAGACCTCAAACGATATATCAGGTCTTGTACCATTAGCAAGGTACTGGAAACTCCCAATCATCTGAGAGTACCTAAGTTGACATATAGGGACTCCACTTCTATTTTTAAACAGAGGCATTGATTGATTATAGGAAGTTTTAACAGCTTTAGCATTTTGATAACCATACCTTTAAAGTATTTTTTTCTCAATATAATGTGATTGATAAATTGTTATCCCACTCGTTGACTTAGTCAACTTAAGACAAAGTACAAGACTTGCCTCCCCCATATCCTTCATATCAAATTTACTATGTAAGAATGATTTTGTTTCGGATATAATCTGTGGATTAGAACCAAACATAAGGATGTCATCCACATATAAGCATAATGTTATATATGCATCATTCTTAATTTTGTGATAAACACATTTATCACTTTCACTCATGATGAAACCAAATGACACTAGAGTTTATCAAACTTTTCATGCCACTGTTTGGGAGCTTGCTTTAATCCATATAAGGATTTAACAAGCTTACAAACCTTATTTTTATTTTCTGGAGCTATAAAATCCCTCAAGTCAATCCATATAGATTTCTCCTTCAAAATTTCCATGAAGAAAGGCCGTTTTCACATCCATTTGATGGATGATGAAACCTTGAATGGAAGCTAGTGCTATAAGCACTCGTATTGTAGTCAGACTGGCAACCGGAGAATAGGTATCGAAATAGTCTATTCTCTCTTTTTGTTTGAATCCTTCGGCCACAAGCCTGGCCTTATATTTGTCGATTGTTCCATCAGATTTGAGGTTTTTCTTAAAAACTCATTTGCATCTAATAGTATTACATCCAAGAGGGAGATTTACCAATTCCCATGTGCCATTAGCTATAGTAGAATCCATCTCACTTTTAATCGCGTTATTCCAATAATTTGCCTAAGAAGGGGACATAGCTTGTTTTAAATTTGACGGTTCATCCTCAATATTGAAAATAATATAATCAATTCCAAAATCCTTGATTACCTGAGCGCGTTTACTCCTCCTTGGTTCATCTGACTCCCCTTGAGTAGATTCATAACCTATTGGATTTTCCCCCCACATTTGAAATGTTTTTGACATGTTAAGGGATTGATTTGAATGTTGAGTCTAGATCAGAGCTTGTAGACTCTTGTGAAATTCGCGTTTTCATGGAGAACACATTCTCAAAGAATATTGCTTCATGATATTCTATAATCGTGTTCACATCTACTCCAGGGATTTCAGATTTAATGACCATAAATCTCATGGCATAGCTTGTTACGTATCCTAAAAAGACAGTGTCAACAGTTTTTGGCCCGAGTTTCTTTCTTTTGTGTTCAGGGATCATCACCTTTGCAAGGCAACCCACACTCAAAAGTATTTCAAGTTTGGCTTTTTTACTTTCCAAGACTTCGAAAGGAGTGCACTCTTTATGTTTTGGTGGAACTCTATTCAGAATATGACAAGTAGTATTTAGAGTTTCACCTCATAGATATTTAGGCAAACTAGAAGTCAATAGTAGACTGTTGATCATATCTTTAAAGGTTCTGTTCTTCCTTTCTGCTACCCCATTTAACTGATGTGGGTACGGAGGTGTCTCTTCATGGATAATGCCATTGGTTTGGCAGTATTCAAAAAATAGACCAGAGAAGTATTCTCCTCCTCTATCAAATCTTAGACGTTTGATTTTCCTTTCAGTTCGATTTTCAATTTCATTTTTGAAAATAGCAAACTTTTCTAGCGCCTCGTCTTTGTTAACCAGCAAGTGTACATAACAATATTTGCTGCAATCACCAATAAATGTTATGAAATATCTTTAATAATCTCTAATTAATACACCATTAAACTCACAAATGTATGCATACACTAAATCAAATATTTCAGAATCCTTTTCAACTGAGTGATAAGGTTTTGTACTTAATTTAGCTTCAACACATATTTGACATTTCTATCAATTGTGTGAATAGGAATCATTCCAAGATTCATCATTTTTTTATTGAATCATAGTTTACAAGTCCTAACCTACTACGTCATATACATGCAGATTCAATAAGATTTGCAACCAGGCAAGTAATAGAACAATAATCAAACAAGTTCATTTCATTTTTAAAAGAAATACATTCTGCTTGTAGCTTAAATAAGCCACTGGACAAGTATCCTTTTGCAACAAATGAACTACCATACAGGATTACAATATTGAAATGTTTGAATGAAAATTCAAAATGTAACTTAACTAATTCAGAACAACTGATGATGTTTTTGCGGATAGTCGGGACATGACACACATTTACTAACTCTATTCAGTTATCAGATGGAAAATTCAACTTAATGTTTTAAATCCCCAGTACGTGTGCATCACTGACATCCCCCATCTTCATGCATCTCCCATGGACAGCCTGGTAAGATTCAAAAAGGTTTTTATCAGCACATTAATATACATTTGCCCCAGTATCTACCAACCATGCAAGGGGTTCACAAATAGTTAAGACCACAGATTTTAAGGTTGTATACTTGCTCAGGTCTAGATTGGTCCCAGGAGTAACAGCCTGACTTCTTGACCCTCTAGTCACCACATTGGCCTGAGGATTACTGGCCATGACTTTCTTCTTGAGGCAGCCTTTTTTGAAATGGGAGTCTTTCCACAGTTCCAGCAAGGCTTCTTCTTAGCCTTCACATGTTCCTTTCCCTGATTCTTTTTGACTTTTCACGAGGCCGAATTGACACCTCCTCGCTTGTTCTGCTTCTTTTCAGCCACAGTCAGGTTGGCTCTAGCTTCTATAGGTAGAATTGTGCTGCTAGAATTGCGCTTTTTGTCCACATATCCTTTTCCTTAAAGAAAGCCATTTCGACTTCTTTAGGATCAGTTTCAGTGGGTTTTGACGGTTTTACTACCAGATACAGGCTCTTAGTACAGAGCCATATCGTCATGCAGCTAGACCATCGCTTGAAGTTGCAACCTGTGAATTGTTCAAGGAGCCCAATCAGGTCGAACCTTGAGTAGAGGTGCAAACGAGCCGATGTACTCGCGAGCTGCTCGTGAACAAGCTCGGTCAGTACTCGATTAAAGCTCGTTCGTTAATAAACGAGTCGAACATGAACAATAATTTTAAGCTCGTTTAATAAACGAGCCGAACATGAGCAACAGGGTGCTCGACTCGTATATGTTCACGAACAAACTCGATTGCAGCTCGATTAACTGCTCGATAAGAGCTCGATTAGAGCTCGATAATAGCTCGATTAAAGTTCAATTATAATATGACCAAACAAAGCCTAAAAAAAATATATACATATGACACTATAATACCATTATCTACATAACCCAACACAACACATATTAAAAAAAAAGGTAAAGAAAGATTCCTCTGACACCCCTTTCCCAACTTTCCCAGCAACACTAATCTACACACCATACATGCTAAAAAAATAAAAAGAGAGAGAAAATTTGATGAGTGAGCAGTGCCCTTTCCCAACCTTTCCAACTTTCCTTCGATCGTCCCCTTCTCTTCTACATCTATTTTCTCTTAATTTGAACTTTGATTTTGAAAGTTTGGGTATATTAATGAGAAATATAGGATCGATCCGGTCCAGATCTGGCGATGGTGCAAGGTGTGGCTCCGGATCTGGCGGTGAGGTGGTGACGGTCCAGATTTGGCCGCAGATCGAGCGGATCTGGGCCGCTGAGCGGCAGCGGTGACTCCGGTAGCTGCAGCTCGGCGCAGAGATGCGGCGATCTGGCAGACTAATAAATGACGCGGCATGTGGCTGGACGTTAGAGGTAGATAGGATTTGGTGAGCGGTTCATCGGGTGGCTGGAATGGGTCGGAGTTGCAGATCCGGTCAAGATTTGACTGGATCTGGCTATACGAAGGCGGTGATGAGGTGTGGCGAGTGGTTGATGTGATGGCTCAGGCGGCCGTTTTTTTAATCGACCTCGAGTTGCTTGTAAACGAGCTGCTCGTTTAAGTTCGAGCCGAGCTCGAGTTTTAAAAAAAATATTCGAGCCGAGTTCGAACATAAAATTTTCAGACTCGTCGAGCTCGAGCCGAATTCGAGCTGGGTATACTTCTAATCGAGCCGAGCTCGAACAAGCCAATACTCGATTCGGCTCGGCTCATTTGCAGCCCTAACCTTGAGGTAAAAAGACCTCCAAATGGAGCCGTTGTCACACTGCTATTGGATAACTCAACAATGACATTAGCATGAGCCACATTAGTCGCAACACTAGCAACAGCTTCGGCTGCAACTTTCGCAGCAGCTTCCACTGCAGCCTTTGTAGCATCAGTGGTCGCATCACCAGTAGTGAAGGAAGACATTTCAGCACCATAGTGGCCATTAATATAAAACAAGTAAAAGTTGCAATCAGTAACCAAGTCATTTGTTTTAAGATTGTTGGAAATCATAGGTTACAAGATATTGAACTATACTTGTTGTACGTAATAATATATTAATGAACATAATTACGCCATGAACAAATACAAAGTCGAACATGATTGAAAGAAATCAAACCGAATCACCAATAAAAGGTTCACCTTAAAGGAAATGAGCCCCATATAAGTGCGTCGGGGTCAATGCTTATATCCTTCCAAGATAAGACAATTTAAGCTGACTCTAGCTCACACAAGTAAGGTAGCCTCCTTGAAACCTTCTTCAGGTAGTTTTTTCTGAAAGTAACAAGCAACTAAGTGCGCTTTGTGGAAGAGAGTTCAAGAGAGATAGTGAGAAGTGTGTAGAGAATATGTTCTTGTTGCTGAGGTGAGGACTGAAGTATGGGATGCTCCTCTATTTATACTACATGATGGATGGGGTGATTCCAAATCTTCTTTTTTCGAGGGTGCTGCTCCCCAGAAATGCATGGAATCCCAAGACTTCCTCCATACTTTTCCATTTGTCCACTTTCCCCATGAGCATCTTTAAATCATTCTACACTTCCTCCACATTTTCCGTGAAAGCTTTAATCTCTCCCAAATACAAACATCATTTTTTATTTAAAATCTAATTATTATCAATGTATTCAAGAATAAAAGAATTTTTTTCAAAGATAATCATAATCATATTTGTATGATTGTTACGAAATACATACTCCCTCTGTCCTCTAATACATATCGTTTAATGTTAATTTGAGTATATTACGGTGAAGTAAATGCTAGCGGTTGAACAAATTTAATGAGTGGGTGGTTGACGTTTTTTTTAAAAATTCATGCAAAAAATAAAATTGGTAGATTATTACTGTTGATGAATGATTTGTTTATTGATTATGATAAAGAAGTGATTAATGTTTGATGTTTTAAGGTAGTTGTTGATATTAAATGCGCATTGAAAATTGTTAAGTGACAAGTAAAAGTAGACAAAAAAATTTTGATTAAATGACATATAAAAGAGGACAGAGGGAGTAATTCATATTTAGCTAATGAATTATTTGTAACATTTATCTCTAATAGGCACACTCTATTTGGGTAATGGTCTCCTGTGTTTACGGGTTTTGTCCAACAATTATAGGTGAATAATGCAGCAATTGGTGGTGTAAATTTCAATTCTGAAGCATTTATGAGAGCGGTAGAGCTAGTCGGTGGTTGGGTAAGTCTCAGTGTCATCATCGCACATGACTCAGTAGTTTAAATGTGCATACCACAAGGCTTAGAACTTTGTCAATGCATTGTAGCCACACGGGCCGCTAGTTGACTGGAATGAACTGGCAACTCAAGACTATGAAATGACAAAAGAGTGCTTAAACATAAACTACTATGGTACCAAAAGAATGGTGGAAGCACTCATCCCTCTCCTCCAACTATCTGACTCCTCGAGGATTGTAAATGTTTCATCTATTAGTGGACTCCTAGAAGTAAGTTGTTTGAGCAAACCAAAACATCGAATCATCTTCACAGTTTCATGTCAGAGCAGTGTTTCCTTGTGTTGCAGGGGATACAAAACGAATGGGCTAAAGGGGTTCTCAGTAATGCTGAGTGTATCACAGAAGAAAAAGTAGACCAAGTGCTGGAAAAGTTCTTGCAAGATTTTAAAGATGGTTTGCTAGAAGCTAATGGGTGGCCAACAGAAATATCCGCCTACACACTTTCAAAAGTGGCCATGAACTCTTATACAAGGCTCGTTGCAAAGACTTACCCATTTATATTGGTTAATTGTGTTTGCCCCGGGTATTCCAGAACTGATATAGTTTTGAACACTGGGAGGCTCACTGCGGAAGAGGGCGCTGCTGGTCCTGTCAGCCTAGCTCTGCAGCCTAAAGATGCACCCTCGGGATTGTTCTACATTGAGGGCAAAATTTCTTCATTCTAACCAATTTTATGAATAAATATGTCAGTCTTTTATTTCTTATTACAGATCGGCATCGCGCTTCATTGAACCCATATATTTTGAAAACTAAGTAAGTTCCATATTATTATAGTCACAGTCATCGCTTTTCTATCATCCTCCAAGTTGATTCTTTCATCTTACTTCCACAGTGCTTCTCTTAAACACAAATAGAAAGTTACTTAGTTCAACCATATTCATGAAAGCATCTTGATTGAAGAATAAAGAACATCATTAACACTGTAAATATATAAGCCTCGTTCCCTTAAACGTCCTCCTTTCCCCATCTTGTGCCTTTCCGTTTTGAAAATACCACTCTATGAGCTAATCAAGAGCCCTCCAAATGATATATTCACAACTCGTTTAATTAAGCTGCTTATAAGTCTAGCATCTTACAAATTAGAAATCCTCTTTGTTATGTTATTTCACTAGTCGTTACATGTTACAATCCTACATTGGTTGCATAAAAGATTGTGCAATGGTACTTAAGTGCAAGGGGTTCTCCACCTAATAGACTAGTCTTTTGGGTTGATTTTTTTCTTGAGCTTAAGTTCCTAATATTGGTTTCTTTCATTGAGAGCCAACACGGAGGGGGCGACCTGAGAAAGGGCTACCTAAGCCAGAAAGCTGGAGTGAAGCCGCTCAGAGTAGACCGACGAGGGCGTCGCTTTCAAAGAGGGCGGTAATGTTACAATCCCACATTGGTTGCACAAGAGGTTGTGCAATGACACTTAAGCGCAAGAGGTTCTCCACTTAATAAACTAGTCTTTTGGATTGACTCTTCTCTTGAGCTTAAGTTCCTAACATTACACCCTGCAAGCTGCCAATTAAACGGGTTATAGTGGCTCAAGATTCATACTCAAAAGTCAAAACCATCTCATCTGCTTCTTCCACTCTACCCAACAAATCAGCCACCCATACGAGCCCATCAATCATTATGGGCCTATTCGTTGTTCAGTTTATATCAATTTTAAGACTTGTCAGTGATTGAAAGCTCCTCCCTCTTAAAAGTGATGCTCGCTAGATATCAAATGCTTGTTGCGCTAAATTTGTCCTTTGAGTTCAATAATAGTTTCTCTCTTCTTTCCATTCAAGTCATATGGTTTGCATTCCTCTTCTTTGCATCCATCTTCTTCCTTCTCGATGACACTATTACTAATTTCTCATCGCTTTCAAATGATATGTAATCTTCATCACACTCGTCGGAGTCGCCAAGGTTCACTTCATTCTCATCCAATTCTTCATCTTCCCCTAAAAGTTCTTCTTGATTCATTGTATGTCTCTGTGGTGATTCAATGTGGCTACAATGGGTCATGGGTGTAAATTTGGGATATTATTTGAAAATAGTTAAGGTTGTAATCCATCCATATTGTTTTTAGTAATTTTATACAATTCAAATTTAATTTAAATTCAGAACAATTCAAGTCAATTCTATCTTTATTTAAAATTTTTAATTTAAATTAAATTTGGGTCAACCATATTTTTATATTATAAAGTCAAACATAAAAATAAGTTTAAATTAGGTTGGGTTCACTTTAACCCAAATTTATTTTGATTGACTTAATGAAATTCAACCTTAATCTTTTAAACCACAGTTCAACCCAATTAGAACTAACACAACTCAAATTCATTTATTTGAGTCGATTTTGGATCAACCCAAATTAGTTGCAGCCATTAACTACTAGTATATTTGATTCATCTATTTCAGATATGACAATATGACTTGTTATGGCTTAAATGCTTTGTTATTTCCTTCCATTGTATTGTCATTATTGAGGAAATAACACCCTCAATCCATTTTAATTGTCTCTCCATTACACACACCTTCATCATATTAGATTGGTATGTTGTACAGAGTTGAAGCTAATACATGATACATGCACCTAAATTAATTAATTTTCCCTAAAAACAGTTGAGTTTGTTGCACCTTACTTGAGTTGGTGGATCTTGATTTTGGTTCAGGGTGTGGTAATGCTGGTCACTTAAACATGTTTGTTAATAAAAATTCATCTTCGAACCATTGTCATAGGACTCAATTGATAATTTTTTTCCTTTTACCAATGAAGCTCCTACTCATTTTGCTGCAAAGATCAGCATCTACCAATAGTCTCACTTTTTTTAGTTAACACCATGAGTGAGACCAAAAAAATCTTTGACAATATGAATATGCAAAAAAGAAATTATAAACATTTTTCACATAAAAGTCAATTTTACAAAAATAAAATATATTCTTCAACATTCTTATAACAAATTCATCCTGATACTAATTTGTTGTTGTTTATGAATAAGATAAATATGTTTATTAGTGTTCTAGAAATTGGATAAATAATTTGAATGACCTGTACAATTCGTGTTTTATCACCATTTTCGGACCGAACATATCATTATTCAATTTTTTATGATTGAAGCCAGTTTTTGGCATAATAAATGAATGTATAATTTATGTATTTGGATTCAACAAACACCACATATATCAAACGATTAATTGGAAAGAATAAATATTTTTGAAATATTGTGAACATAATTTGTTGATATGAAATTCAAAATCTTACCGTAAAAGAAAATCGTCAATGACATATTTGTGAATTAATTGAAAGGTAATGGCGTAATCGTCCGAAATAATTATCAGTGAGGGCATGGAGCTGAAAAATTAATGACATTTTCATAGATAAGTAGAGCGATAGAGATAGACGGGTTCAAAAAGTAACCTTACAAGGACAGAATAAAACTATTTAATATTTTACTATTAGTATATAGAGATAAAATCCAAAAGAGATCCTGAACGGTCATCAGTTACCTAATTGCGGTCCGAACTACCACGATTTTCAAAAAGAGTGCGATGAAAAAAAAAATCTGACACAATTTAAAATGGAATGTTGTGATTCGCATCAAGTTTTATATTATGAATCGCTTGTTGATATTTAAGGTTTTTTTGATTTTAGTGAAATAAGAAGGAATAGAAGATGATGGAAAAAAAATCTCATAAATTACATTTTATTTTTTTGTATGGATGAAAGAGAGAAAATTGTTAAAAAATAATATTAAATATTTTAATTTAGTTAAATTTTTCCTACTTAACTTTCTCTATGCTAACACTTCCTGTTTTTTCAAATTTTATGTGAAATTTTTCTTTCTCTTTCTTTTTTTTAGATCATAAGAGCCTTTATGTGTTTAGGAAAAAAATATATTTCCCACCAGTCACCAATGTACTAAAAAATAATAAAATAATAAGATTTCGGAGGAACAAAGATAAGGTCACCCCATATAAACAAATTTAAAAATAGTTTATGTTATGTCATTCTGCCATGCCATTTTGATATTTTCATAAAGTTTTTCACAAAATTTTCACTTACATTAAAAAAAATCTTAAATAAATACTATCAATTTGTGGAGGTTCATAATCTCTGGGCTTTTCATGTCAAGCTTCTCACCGTAAAAGTACAACCTATCATATTTCGTGTCAAACCATGATAGATGAGATGAGACTTCACTTCTGCTAGAGTAAGCCTTGCTTCATTTTAACATTTTACGGATAGCTGTCATAGTTTTCCTTTACTCTAACTCAGCGTGTTATTGAGCAGACTAACAAAATTGATTTAATCCTTTATATTCGTCATTTTATCAATTTGTAAACATCAACTAATGACTCATATATTCTTGCTTTTAAAGTATAAAAAATATTTTTAATATAGCATGAACTAATTGAAGGAACATTTCACGCATTATGGAATATGAGCACATGGAGATAGATCTAATAGTAGTAGCGTAAGCATTAGTTGTTGAGGTCGTGAAAGTACATCGTGTGCATACTTTAACGGTGGTTCTTAATAAATCATTACTAACATTAAAGACGTACGTAGTAGCTGCCGGAATCTAACTAAATCATATCAAATTTTCTAATTACATTAAATAATATAAATAAATATTTAAATTGAACTAAACATATAAAATTTTGTAAAAACACAATCTAATTAAAATGCAGCCAAAATCGACCGAGTTACATCACTACCAGAATTTTTTTTTCTTGCGGATCAAATTTTAACCGTAACAGGTCCGGTGGTCATCCGAAAAAAATATTTTTTCGGATCATAACAACGAACCCGAAAACGTACCTCAACCAAATCCGAAAAATAAGTTTGCGGATTAGTTTTCGGAGTTATTTCGGGTCCAGGGGAATAGGATTATAATATTTAAAAAAAACACCCGAACCAAATACAGAAATAGCACGAAAACCCTACCTAACCCGAAAGTAATCCAACCATGTACCCCAAATGACCCGAAAATTGTATAATAAAATATAATATTATAACTTCAAAAAAATTGAGAAAAAATCCGATAAAACAAAAAATCCGAAAAAAGTCCGACAAAATACCCGTAAATCAGCCGACAATTGTAAAATTAAATAAAATAAATAAATTCTGAAAAAATCAGAAACGGATCCGATAAAACAAAAAATCCAAAAAATTACCCGTAAATATCCCGAAAACAGTAAAATAAAATATAATTAAGAAAAAAATCAGAAACAGACCCGATAAAAAATTAAATCTGAAAAAAGTCCGAAATATAATCGAAATTGAACCGCAAATTTAGATAAATCCGAAATAAAATCGAACAATATTCGAAAACATAAAATTCAAAATAATATCGAAAATTATCCGAAAAATGGTTATTGCAATGAACCATGCCCGATATATGTTCCGAACTTGGTCCGAAACAATCCCTACGTTTTGTCACCCGTGTTTGCTCCACAACCAGCCCGAAGATTAAAACCCTAAATAGATCCGAAATCATTTCGAAACCATTCTGAAAAACACCCGGTCTAGAGTTTTTTAAAGGTTCAACCCTTTTCCATCCGGTGTATTTCCTCCCATTAACCGACACTGCTCCGAAAGAGATTTTCGGGATATTCAACCTCCGAAAATACTGGTCCGCAAAACATATGGATTCTGGTAGTGCATAAAGCTCTTGAATTATATAATAAAGCATTAAATTTCCAAAATGAAAATAAATTTATAAATTTTCTTAAACACAAAAAATCTTAGGTAAATTCCTCAATTACATAATAAATCACAACCATATTATACATATTAAAAATAAACTCCTAAATTCAAACAAACTAGAATAAACTCTTAAGTCACATCACAAATTAGATAAACTCCTATATTCAACTAACTCATATTCTATATTACAATTACAATCCTATTATAATATTATCCAAAATCAACTAAAAAAAAATCCACTAAATATTCCATGTTCCTTTTCTCTCCTACACTTCATATATACAATACTACATACAATAACATATACACATGTAATTAAAACTAATATCTTTAATAGGAGAGCAGTCCAACAAATTTATAGTCACACAGTCGAATATGTTCAAAATAAATCAGAGGTTGTTATCTTATTTCCCACATTGCTAGCATTAACCACAAAGTAGGATTCCATAACGCATACACATAAAAAAAACTGTATAACATGGATTGGTTGAAAAATACTAATGTTCGAATGAGATTAATAGGTGTGTGAAAATAATAATTATGTTTAACTATAACATTTATTGGAAAAAATAATTAAAGAAATGTGATTATGAATCATGATTTCAAATATAATTTCATTAATTTCTAATTAAAACATAAACTCTAAACCCTTTGAAACACCCTTCTTAATGTTTTAATAACTTTTTATTATTTTTTAATAGCAAACGTGATTAAATGTTTGAATTAATAATTAATTTTATTGTGAAAAGATATTTATTGACCTAATCATTATGATTAATAGGACAAGTGTAATAAAAAATGCTATATTATCACCTTTCATGGCCAAACGTGATAAAAAAAAATTAAATTATCTTTTATCACGCTTCATTTGACTAAACTAGATAAAGATATTACTTTTAATCACATTTTATCAAATAAAGCATGCTAAAAGCTTCAAGTTTGAAACACCGTCATTTTCCCTTGATTATTGATCACATTTTTTTAGAAATCGTGATTAGAAGTTTGGACTTCCTAAACACAATCATTTTTAACTTCTGTTATCACATTTCAGATTTACAAATATGATTACGAATGAAATTCAATAAAAAATACGCGTTATATAAATTAAATCTGTAATATGTATAAAGATGAGATTTTGTTTAATTCCGATAAGTTATCAAAAATTGTATAAACATTAATCATCTAACAAATTTAGCTAATATATATGAAAAAAATACTTTAAAAAATAAAATTTGACACTGCTTAAAATGGAATGTTGTGCTTTGCATCAAGTTTTTAATAATGAATTGCTTGTTGATATTTAAGTTTTTTTTTTAGTGAAATAAGAAGGATGGAAGATGATGAACAAAATAAGTTTCTCATAAATTACGTTTTATTTTTTTGTATGGACGAAAGTGTCAAAATTGTTAAGAAAATATTAAATATTATTTAATTTTGTTATAGTTTTCCTGCTTAACTTTCTCTAAGTTAAACACTTACTATCTTTTCAAAAATTTGTGGGGCAAATTTTCTTCCTCTCTCATTTTTTGAGATCATAAGAGCCTTTATGTGTTTAGGAAAAAAATATAGTTCCCCCCCAGACACCAATGTACTAGAAAATGATAAAATAATAAGATTTCGGCAGAATGAAGCTAATCATCTCCATATAAACAAATTTTAAAATATGTCATTTTGCCATGCCAGTTTGATATTTTCATAATTTTTTCGCAAATCTTTCACTTACATTGAAACAAATCTTACATAAATCTATATGTAAATTAAACATTAATTTAAAGAATTAATTATAATTAAAAACTGTGTTTGTAAACATTAATTTAAAGAATTAATTATAATTAAAAACTGTGTTTGTAAACTTAAAACATAGTATAAATTAAGATAATTTAATGAAAGAAACTCTAAAAGATATCCAACACTTGTTATATTTAAAACCAGATATAAAGGTCGGCGGAACACGGAGTTTATTTTTTATTTGACCTAGTTTTCGGAAATGGCTTCTTTTTGGCGAGCCGCTGTTTGAAACGGGGTTGGGTTGAGAGAAACCGCTGTTTCAAACAGCGGTTCGACTGATGTGCTGACTGGGTTAACCAGTCAGCAGACAGGTGGACAAACCGCTGTTTGAAACAGCGGCTGACCTCAACCCAACCGCCGTTTCAAACAGCGGCGGGCATGAGATTGACCGTGAAGTAGAGCAGCAGGTGATCACGTCTCGATTGCTTGAAGTCCACAACAAACCGCTGTTTCAAACAGCGGTTTGTCCATCTGTCTAGCCCAGTCAGCACATCAGTCGAACCGCTGTTTGAAACAGAGGCTGGCCTCAACCCCACCGCCGTTTCAAACAGCGGCTCGTCAAAAGGAGGTCATTTACGAAAACTTTTCTCATGTAGGACCATTTTCAAAAAAAATTGTTGAAAGGAGGCCAAATAAAAAAAAAAATCCGCGGAACACGTCCATTATTATTCTACAAAATGCTGCTTCATTCACTGAAAATACTTTATTTTTAGAAGGGAAAAAATCTCCCTCCACAATAAAGCAGGTGAGTCATTTATGCAAAAACAAAATCCAGCCTTGCGACTGATGCTCATCCCTTCACTAGCAGCAATATATGAAGGGACCAGGAGAGAGTGGAGCAAGCCAAGGACGACTCATAAATTCATTTTCGTGTAAACAATGTCTGAGGCAACCAGAATGTATAATACTTGTTTTTTTTTTCTACCGCCACCGATCTTCTCATGTCATTTTTATGGGAAACGAGTCATGGTGTCTTCTCAGGTGTGCAGTGGTTACAGGAGGCAACAAGGGGATAGGTTTCGAGATTTGCAGGCAGTTGGCGTCGAAAGGGGTCCTGGTGATTTTAACAGCACGAAATGAGCAAAGGGGTTCTGAAGCTGTTGAAAAGCTCAAAGCTTGTGGTCTCTCCGACAGGATAGTCTTTCATCAGCTGGATGTGGCAGATCCTTCAAGTGTTGCTGCAGTTGCAGACTTTGTTAGAACCCAGTTTGGGAAGCTGGACATACTGGTTAACCTCTCACCATGTTCTTCTCTTTATTATAGGATTCTTAGCTCTTAAATAGTAGTTGATATCTTTATACTGGTTACTGGGTTAGACTTTCTGCGAACACTTCATACTGCTTGCCTCATTACGACTTTTAGGTTCTAGCTTGAGGCAATCTATACCATATGACCTGTGTTGCACGGCGCTACTTACCTTACCAGTCAATATTTTTGAAGACAACTGTGCATAAATTAACTTCTATAATTCTGCAGGTGAATAATGCAGCAGCCCTTGGAATCATATATAATGCAGATAATTTTCTGAAAGCTGTTGAGCTTGTTGGAAATGATTGGGCATGTGATCAGATTTCAGTTTATATATGTTTTATCGATTTTGTTTTTATTTCATGTGTCTGATGTGATATTTGAGACTTTCATATTTGCAGCCATTGGAATCACAGGTTGATTGGAGTGAACTAGCTACTCAGACTTATGAAATGGCAGAAGAATGCCTGAAAACCAACTATTATGGTGTGACATTAATGGTCAAAGCACTGCTCCCTCTCCTTCAGTTATCTGATTCTGCTAGAATCGTCAATGTTTCCTCTACGTTAGGAACTTTAGCGGTAAGCAAGCCCATTAAAGTTTTAATAAACTTTACTGTGAGGATGGTTCGTTTCACACTAAAAAAAAATTTGACAATGAGTAAGAGCGTCCAAGTAGTCTTATGGATATGATTTTGTGTGCTCAATGAGCAATGTGAGACTGTATGTCCAATATGCTCAACACCAGCCCCACTTGTGAAGTCATAAGCGGAAGAAACCGCAATCCCACAATCCGCAAATCAAACCAAATACCTCGTAAGTGTCGACCAAATCAATACTTCATGTTTTAATTAGGGGTGAGACAAAAACATGGTCTGAAGCAGTTGTTAGTTCACATCATAAACTGATTGGCCATTAATGTGGATCCAATTATGTATATATGTATCTGAGTAAGTTTTCGCCTTAGCTCTTATTCATCCGCATGAGGTCTCTTTTAGGAAGTATTTTATTTGGTCTTCGGTTTCGTCTGCGTAGGACCTCGCAAGTGAGGATTCTGGTGCATATTAGACATATTGTCTCATATTTGTCCTATAACAATAGCAGCTGCACAACCCCACTTAATGTGAATTAGTTTTGACTTCAGATACAACTATTTTCACACTTTAAAAATAAATTTCTCCACTAATCCTCCTATTTCATTTTCAGTTTATACCCAATGAATGGGCCAAAGGAGTGTTCACTGACCATGAAAATCTGACAGAAGATGCAATCAATGATGTCCTTGTCAAGTTTTTAAAAGATTTCAAAGAGAATTCTTTAAAAGAAAATGGCTGGCCAACAGCCACCTCGGCTTATACGCTCTCGAGCGCAGCCATGAATGCTTACACAAGACTCATTGCAAAAAGTCATCCGGCATTCAAGACTAATTGTGTTTGTCCTGGTTTTGTCAAGACAGATATAACTCTGAACGCTGGTGTGTTTACTGCAGAAGAAGGTGCTGAATTCCCCGTGAAGCTAGCTCTGCTGCCCAATGATGCACCGTCAGGTCTTTTCTATGCTCATGGAAAACCTAGTCCTATTTAGATACTTGTTCTATTTCATGTTCTTACGTCATATATGTTTCAAGAGCTGAATATGCTGACATTTTCTTCGCCAACATCCTTCAAGTGATTATTCAATCATACTAAACGCTTTATAGAAGTGGTATCGAATTCTATAAGAATTACTGTCTTGTGTCTAATTGTTGTGTGACTTTTGATTTAACTTTATACTTTTATTACTAAACTTGTTTGAGTGAAACTTTACCTGTTTTCTTTTTAATAAAAAAATTATATAAAAAAAACTTGCTAAATTTAAACCTTATATTCCAACATAAACTTTACTTTCTGTCAGTTTTGTATGGAGCTCAATATAGTTCGATTCTGTCAGTCATTGAATTAGCAAATTATCAAAAGCACAGGAACATTTAGAGTTAACAATCTATATCGCTTAGATTAAGGTTGGGAACTAGATGTGGCTGGAAGCTTTGATAAAGAAGCAAATGGAGTTAACTATATCGC
>NQLW01000063.1:223898-244855 GCA_002312845.1 Kalanchoe fedtschenkoi | reverse complement strand
AAACAATTTATAACCTTTTTCTCTTCTTCTTGAAATTGATTTTGTGCATTTCTAGGGGTATACAAGAACAACGGCTATCTAATGATTTCCTGCAATGGTGGCCTTAACCAAATGCGGGCGGCAGTCAGTCACTTTCTTATACTTCCACCTCTAATATATATATATATATATATGAACAAGGTTGTTCGGACACTCATGTTGTTTCTGCTTCCAACAGATTTGTGATATGGTGGCTATTGCCAGATACTTAAATGTCACACTTATAGTTCCTGAGTTGGATAAGACCTCCTTCTGGGCTGATCCCAGGTCTGTTGTCCTGAGCTTCCCGTGACTATTCAATATATTATTACTATGCTCAAGGTATGACACTTATCATTCTGTGTTTATTTTATTCCCAAATGCAGTGAATTCCAGGACATATTTGATGTCAACCATTTCATTACATCACTGCGAGATGAGGTCCGGATATTGAAAGAGCTACCTCCCAGGGTCAAGAGGAGAGTGGAGCTAGGAATGTACCATTCTATGCCTCCCATAAGTTGGTCTGACATTTCATATTATCGCGATCAAGTAATGTTTTTGTCTCACTGTTTACCTCATCTTATCATTCTATCGTCCTAGCTACTTGCACTAATAGCATTTATTTAATATCTCCAGATTTTACCTCTGATTAAAAAGCACAAAATTGTGCATCTAAATAGAACTGATGCTCGGCTCGCCAACAATAATCAGCCCTATGAGATTCAAAAGCTGAGATGTCGTGTAAATTTCAAAGCACTGAGGTTCACGCCTCAGATAGAAGATTTAGGTAAAAGGGTTGTCAGGCTTCTGAGGCAAAATGGTCCTTTCTTGGTGCTTCATCTTAGATATGAGATGGACATGCTGGCATTTTCTGGTTGTAATCAAGGCTGCAGCTCTGAGGAGGTGGACGAACTGACTAAATTGAGGTTTGCAGTTGACTTAGTTGAGAAATGTCCCCCTCTATATAGCACCCATCATCAGAACTCAGTTGATTTTTTGTTTGTGGCAGATATGCTTATCCGTGGTGGAAAGAGAAAATCATAGATTCTGATATGAAAAGGAAAGATGGTTTATGCCCATTGACTCCCGAAGAGACTGCCCTAACCCTAAGAGCACTGGATGTTGATCCTAATATCCAGATATATATTGCCGCAGGAGAAATCTATGGTGGTCGAAGAAGAATGGAAAGTCTATCGGCATCCTACCCAAAACTGGTAATGAAGGCAGCCTTTCTTCATTTTTGATAAAATGATTTACTACGCGTGCGTCCTTGAGTTGACCTACTAATGTGTCATTCAGTTGCTCACTTTGGTGTTTGTGAAATAGGTTAGGAAGGAGACACTGTTGGAACCTTCTGATCTTGGATTTTTCCAGAACCATTCATCCCAGATGGCTGCACTGGATTATCTCGTCTCTTTGGAGAGTGATATCTTTGTTCCTACTTATGATGGAAATATGGCCAAAGTAGTTGAAGGTCACCGCAGGTACTATGCTGTATTGAAGCCACTGTCTATTATTAAGTAGCCCAGCATCATTGAAAATTAAGCTCTCTTTCTTTTATGAAATTGGCTTTGTTTAACTCAGATATTTGGGCTACAAGAAGACCATCCTGTTGGACAGGAAAGTTCTAGTCCAACTGATAGACCAATACAACAATGGGTCAATGAGCTGGGATGAGTTCTCATCGGCAGTAAAGGAATCACATTCAAGCCGGATGGGAAACCCAATCAAAAGGCTTGTAATTCCAGACCGACCAAAAGAAGAGGATTACTTCTATGCTAATCCAGAAGAGTGCTTGGAGTCGGCTGTTGAGTTAACCAGTAGCATATAATGTCACCCATTAAGTAAAGAGACGAGATTGCCGAACATTGAGATGTTGCAGGTCTACCTACCCAAAAACTACATGCACGGTTTTGCATAAATGATTTTGTTTCCAAGTGAAGAGCCTTCTCCATGAAGGATTTAAGTGGGAAGATATTCTGAAGAGATGGATGAGAGCAAGCGGCAGATACATATATTCATAGGGCACAGTGCTGGAGCTCGGTTGTCTTTAAAGTTGAAATAATGTGTCATTCATATTATGTACAGAGGAAGTTGCTACCCTGCAATTTCAGGGTGTTTAACATCCTAGCTGCCTCGTGTAAAATTGAGAGATGAAGATTATTTATAGACGCAGAGGGGAACCACAAACATGCGCCCGCCTACTTATAGTTTACTATTTACTCTGGTTCCCAAATATGGCCTCTGTCTAATCTTTATGCCCAGGGCATTATATTATAAAATAGCTTCCGATAAAGATGGTCTGTTCTCATTTTTAGTAAAATTCTGTTATTGAAAATCTGAAACAAAACCACAAGATATGCAAATAAGCGCCCAACAATATGAGCTGACCGGATATCAAGCAGCATCTACAGATAGAACCCATCAAGAGAACTAGTTTTTCCACCAAACTTAAATGCCCCCTACAAACCCCCCCAAATGCCACTACATGTACATCGGTGAAGACTTCTGTATTACATAAAAAGTTGACTCCACCGCAACAGAGTGAGTTAAAAAGGTAAATAAATGAAATGAATGATGATTTAGAATCAATGAGCAAGCATAGTAAATGCAATTTAGATTATCTGCTACTACTAATTCCCTGTCTTCAGCCTCTTTACAGCCTGCCCCGAGTACTCGCTTATGTGTGGTGATGTGGAGTTTGCCTTTACATGGCTAGTTGAGTTCAACTCGTCAACCTGGCCGTGAGTAAAAGCACTCACTCAGTGCCCACTCTAAGAAACTTCAAAAAGATTCAATGAATGACAAATTTATACCTTTGTCATTTTGGTTGCGCTACCCAGTTTTATGTTGTTCTGCTTCCCCAGATCTATTTGAACTGATATTCTTGACTGCGATAAATCCACACCCAAACTCTGCAGTGCTTGTGTAAGTGTACTTAAAAACCTGTTCAACATAGGTTTCCTTAAGCTCAGCCAAACTAACTACAGTTGCCTGAAGCGATAAGAGACTTGTAAACACTACATTCCATAGACTAGTAGTAAACTGAATCCCTGACAATATATGAAAATATGACCTCCAAAAGATTTCTGTAACTACAGATACTCACCCTTGAGAATATGTGCTTGAAATGTTTATAGTTCCACCCTCAATAGCCAACTCCTGATCATTAGAAGGAGTAGCACATTCAATTTCGCATCGCCTAACATCTTCTCTTTGAGTATGTTGAGATGTGGCAGTCTCCGTATCAGACACCAGTTTAGGTGGAAAAATAGTGGTTGTCCCACCATTTTCAACAAATACTTTCGGCTGCAAAGGAATAGGACTGGCAACAATCATGTCTGCCCGCACAAGATGTTGATCATTCATTTGGAATGCAATTGGGTTATTATCTGATTCAACTTGCTTTTGTACAACTCGTGGGACAATAGATGGAGCCCCAATATTTTTATCAGAAAACTTCGTCGAGAAGGGCGATGTTGTACCAGGTCCACCATGATCGACGAAACCTTTGGCAGGTTTATGATTGTTCCGCTGTTCCATGAAATAGTCTTATTAGTGAGCCAACGTTAGTAGTTATGAAATTGAATTCAGCATAGAGTAAAATAATTTTGATACGCCGTAGAATAACAACCACAGTCACAAAGTGTTAACTACCCTGTGACAGTTATGATTCGAAAGCTTAAATTGTCGACTATTATAACTAAGGGGTGACTAAATATGTCTCTGATTTAACATGTGCAATATCGAAAAAAAACATTGATCAGATTAAACATTTTTTGCTGCCAAATATATGACACAAAATTATTACCAAGGGAATCCGTTTTGTAGATTCATGATTCCACCCAGGGAATGATCCCTCGTATCTGTACACTTTCTCCTGCAAAAATTGGATGTACTCGATCGCCTGCGTATATAAGCATCAAGATATCAGTGTTCGGAGAGTTCTTATACTCTACATTGACCAATAAGATAGCAGAGAAGTCGATAAGATTTGCATACCTCCAACAGGAAAGATGCTTTATCTCTCTTTTGATCACTATGAGGAATAATCTCCCTCAGCATCTGAAACCTGGACAGAAATTTGCAGTGAGTCAAGGAATTTAGAACCATAAATACATTGTCCTTTATATAATTAAACTAAGTTCCTAGTATGGTCATTATAAAAACATATTTCTTAGTGTTACTAAAACTTACCTGTCATTTATCTTGCTCCTTCTGCGCTGCTCAGTCGCAGAATGTTTTGACCTAGGCGTATTAGCTTTCCTCTCATCATTTTTCCCTTCAGCTCTCATTTTAGACTCTTCTGTGTTGAATATGGAGGTTTCAGTTACAGCCATTACGCAACTGTTAAAAGTAATATTCACCAAAATAATGGAAATCTTTGCATCGTGATATAGTAGCCTCATAATACATCATTGAAGCTCTGACCATTATAAATAAGTTTAGGTGGTTGAAGCTGCTACCTCTCTCTGAAGGCGACCCTTCTTTTTTAATAACAAAATCCATCTCACGATTTTCATCTTCCCTTGTGTTCGTTGTAGATACAATCAAGTTCATCAAACTCCGATTCTTATGTGCTGCAACCCTACAATATTTTCCCATCATCCACATATTAATGACACATAAGGCACACACATGAACATAAGCTGGGATTATGAGAGTAGTAAGTTTGTTACTGACTGAGATGATGAAGCAGGAGCAAAACTGCCACGTTGGTTGAGTGATGATTGTGATGGCCTCTCTGCAGCCCATTTCCCTAACTTCGAGGCAGGTTCTGTCCATTTAATATATAGGTGTCAGCAGCTGAAGATATGTTAGGGACAGGGTCATTAGATGTGCTAATAACTAAATTTGCAAGGTTTCACAAGGACAAAATGGGATCTGATATACTTTGGAGCTATATGGAATATCCATATTATGTACACTTGAACAGTTTGGTGTGGTTTCAGTATATTTGCATGATCGGGTTACTTCCTAACAATGAAGCTACTAAGTAGTTTAAAAACAAATTTGGTTTTTTTCTTCTCAATACCTCAGCATGCAAGAGCCAAGAGTGACTTTCTAAGGGCATTGAGTTTGCATTAAAAAGTCTTAACCTGAGGTATGGGAAGTACCTCTTACAAAAGACCTTCCTTCTCTTACATTCTCCTTCCCTGTCTTTCCCATATTTACTGCAGACTCCTCCCACAGGGTGAAGCCACTTCCAGTTTGTGAACTACTGTTGGAGTTATCATCATTTCTTTCGTTGCTATTTGCCTGAGCAGCAGTAAATAAGGAGACCTCTGGTTTTG
Organism: Kalanchoe fedtschenkoi; assembly: GCA_002312845.1. NCBI lineage: Eukaryota > Viridiplantae > Streptophyta > Magnoliopsida > Saxifragales > Crassulaceae > Kalanchoe > Kalanchoe fedtschenkoi. The sequence goes on along the minus strand of NQLW01000063.1, from coordinate 239,540 downwards.
AGACTTGATTAATACAGGAAATGTGGCTGATGGTGTAAGTTCCAATGCCACCGGGTAGTATGTGCTCAACAGATGTGGGAGGCAAGTGAGAGGCAGCAGGAAGCTGAATCTTATCATTTACTGATATAGCAGCTGGGTCGTTAACACCTGGCATTTCTACTTGCTCAAGGGGTTGAAGAAAATTTTGGGTCTTAAGAAAGCTTCCTGCTCAATCATTCAGGGATAGTTAAGCATATTTATAAATGCATGGGAGAAAACGGGTTACTTGGTTTTGTCTACAATCATTGACTTAGATAAGAAACCATATATAGATCAGCTGAGACAGTGACCATTGAGTAAATATCCCAACAAAGCGGGCACTTACAATTAAGCTAGAATGGAAAATATGACAGGAGTACACAACAACAGTTGAGTAATTTGGAGTATAAGCTGACTGAATGAGGCTTTTACATTTGCAGCCATGCAATTGATAACAATTGGGGAACTGAAAGTTTTCTACAATAAGTATCCGAAAAAGAAATTGATCGCAGCAATTCTAAATCTCACAGCAGGTTGGGGTGAAGCTAAAGTTTAATGCAATGTTCCCGAGTTAATTTTAGGTTGGAGAGTGAAGGAGAGTAAAGAAAAAGGGTTGTTCCTGAGTTTAATGGAGGAGGGATTTGGGGGTGGAAGGAGGGGAAGGGATGGGGGGAATTAAAACGAAATTACCATTTTACCCTTCGTTTAGAAAAGGGAAGGAAAAGTTTTAAGGGTATTTTTGTCAAATTTTAATATTTTTCTCCTATCCCTCCAATTTTTTTTGTACTCGAAAACACCCATATTTTTCTTTCCCTTTCCTTCCCTTTCATCTCTTTCCCTTCCCTCTCTATCCCCCTCCTTCCCTCTCCTTTCTCTTCAAATTCAGGAACACAGCCTAAGAATACACCGGTTTGGGTCCCAGTGCAAGAAAGGTTAAGAAACTAAGAGCCACTGGACTGGCATCATCATTTCATAGTTTCTCCTGCAGAGTTGGGTAAACAAGCCCATTTCATTTGTTGGGAACAACTCCAACCTATCATATCCCGTTTGCTATCCCCCCAACATACTGAAATGGCCCACTAAATGGCCCAGATGTGCAATTCGTGTGCAATGTAAAGAAGCACGTGCCTGTGTTGTGTGTTTATTATGTTGTTTTCCCAACAATCAAAATCCTAAGAAGTAAGACCAGACCTGATCTTCTTTTTTTACACTGAAAGTATATGAACAAAAACATAAAAAAAAAAACATCATTCTTCTTTCATCGCAGCTCTCAAAACAGACAGGAATTAAGAAGAGAATGGGAAATAAAAAAAAAACGAATGCAGTAAAGTAAGGAAAAGCAAGTGTTTAAGAGCAGAGAGAACCTGAACCTGGAGAGAGTAGTGGATCTTGTGAATGACTAGTAGTACTTGTGGTGGTGTAGAGAGAGAGGAAGTCATGCGTGGGTTTTGTACCTGCCAGTGCCATATATGGATGAATAATCAGAAGAGCTGAAAAGAGGTGGTCAGCTAGCAAATACTTGCTGTATGTACTTGTAGCGAGATTAGCAGAAGCAGGGACAGATTTGATGGAATGATTATACTATGTGATATAACAAGGAGGGAGTACCTTGGGGTCCAAAGGAACGAGGAAGCTCCATTAATTGAGCAAACAAAACTGATGTTTATCTCCAGACAAGAAACGAAACGAAACCAAACAGGGGGTGGTTCAGGCTCAATAGGCAGGCGCACTGATATCTTCTACAGTCACACAACATGAATATAAAACTTACAGAAACTGAAAAATTCAACAAAACCCACTGAAAATTCAGTCAAGCAACGCCACGTAACACAATTCCAATATAGAGCATACCTCCTCCGATGAAAGGGAAGGGGGTTTGTTTATTCAATTCTGATCCAGACGGCAGCTTGGATATTTCAATGCTTCGTTCCGCCCGTATCCCTCCTCCTCTTCCGGTTCGAATCTCCAGCTAGAGAGATGGTGAAGGTGATGGAGTAATCAGTGCGTGTGTGATCCAATCCAATCCAATCCGCTTCCACTTCCACCTCGATAAGATTAATAATAATGAGAAATCCAATTCTGGGATCTCGATCTCTCCAAATGCTCTCAGTACATATTATCGACACCGCCGTAAACCAACTCACCCTCGCCCTCGCTGCTACTCAATATAATAAAATCTCTCTCCTCTCCTCTCCTCTCCTCTCCTCTTCGCTTCTCTTTCTTATACACACTCTCCCCAACCCAAACCTTCACACAATTCCCATGGGCCGTTATCCCTTAACGCCGTTACCCTCTCCCGCTTCCATCTGCACCGTCACCTAACGCTGTCATCTATATTTTATATATTAATACTACTGTATTAATGAGTACTTTTTGGTGATCCCGATTAAATCAAATCCCATTTATATTACCACTTTTTTTTATTATTTAAATAATATTGAATTTATTTGCATTAATGGTGAATGGGGTACATGTGTTGTTGTATCTCACGTGACCCTAAATACCAGTTGACGACGGCCTCCATGTGCCATTCCAGATCCCATCCATCCCTTCATACATAAATTACTTCGTAACTTATAATTGAAAACACGGCTAGTAGTCTTCTTTTATTATAAGGCCAACCCGACTCTACACAAAGTTTTGACATGCCCCCCATTTTATAACTATGGAGAAAATAAATATGATTCATATTTAGGGCTTTTTTATTACACACTGTCAAAAAAATTTATGGTACATGTAGTCGAGTTAGTTGATGATTCGGTCTATGACACTCAACTCTACTTGATGTTGGGTTTGATTCTATGCTGACACTTATCAAACATAAATCTCATGAAATAACTGAAGATTGTATTCATGCGCCATGAAAGTTACGACCCTCTCCGAAGTTTCTCTTCAAATTAAAAAAAAAAAAAGTCTTTATCCAAACAATAAAATCTCTTTCTAAAACTTTATACTTATTGCAATCACATATTGAACCAAATACAAGTTCAATTTTAATCAAACAGCTCATTAACAACTCAATAATTGATTGTACATTCAAAATATAAATATTTTGGACGTCATATTCAATTAAAATTAGAAGAAAATATTAATGAATTATCGCTAATTTAAATTCTAAGGATTATTGATATCAGGTTTTTAGTCACAAATATGATTTTGGGATCATGATCTAATTACACTATAAAAATAGGACAAGTTACTTAACCAAATACCGATTTGACGTTAAAAGTTAAATATTTTTCGGATAAATTTTTGGTTATAGTATCGGTTAATCAATTTATCAAGCTCAATTTTTGATTAAGGAAATTGTTGACTAAAGTTTCGGTGGGATTATGAGATAGATAAAAAATGAACGGCATGGCCAACCGCTAGGTCAGTGGGCGTGCCAACTGGCTCCCGGTTGTCCCTCTCTGCAGTGCAACCCTCCAACCCCGCCACGAATGCAACCCTCCAATTTGCATGTGTCACGCCCTCGATCAACATGCAACCCTCCCAACTCAACTCCTCTCATCCCCCATGCACACTTCTCTTTTTCCCACGTCATAAGTCATAACCTCACCCCTTTCCTCTCTTTCTCATCACTCTCCGATATCATGGCAGCCTTCACTTGTTACAGAGAAAATCTCATAGCCCTCTCACTCTCTTGTCACCGTGGGTGCAAGCGCCCCTCACTTTTAACATCCCAGCCGGACCCCTTTAGCCCATGTGCCCCTCATTTTTTGTAATTTCATTTCATGTCACAGAAAATCTTATAGTTGACAATCAAACCGTAAAATACATGTAGTCTTTCTACTTATATTCGCATCTCGTCAAATCCCATCCCTTGAAACCCCAATCCCTCCTTCTTCCACGCCAGAACACCACCCCTCTCCTCTTATGTCCCATTGCCTCACCACGACAGCAAAATTATGACAGCTTTCATTATCAACAGCAGGCCCACGTCTCCTTTTTATTCTTAAAGAAGATGGATGAAGATCATGAGGGTAGAAAAGAGAGTTATCCGGTGAACAACATGTCAACTGATCGACTTACTAGCCGCCTGTAGTCTTGCCGGTAGGCTAGCCAGTAAGTCGGCCAGTTTATCAACTGCTCAGCTGAACCCCATGCAAAAGCCATTCCATGGCCCGAGAGCCTTGTCACCCTAGTCCCCTTGCCTCCCATTCAACCACAATTAGCCTTATCTCACTCAACTTAAATTTCACACATCACCCCTCCCATCACTTCAATCCAACATCTTTCATCGATAACTTCATTATTTTTCCGACATCCATCTCTTCTTTCATTTTTTAGGACTTTGACTTGCTGCTCGTTTCCTACTTCCTCACATGTTCTTTCTTCTAACCTCTAGCATCACCATATATGTACAAAAAATCAAACAAATCTTCAATCCACATATGAAAATGTGTATATCCCAAAATCTGATAAGACTGTTGTTGGGCTGTTTGTAAATACATTTATGATTTTTACTTACTAACTAGCAGCGGCAAGTACATGGTCGATCCATAAAAAAAATGGAATCTGTAACATTCGTAAATAAATAAATAAATAAATAAACTCAAGTTTAGGGGATTTTCAGTGATTGAATCATATATATCAGATTTGCAATTACATGAGAGAATATATATAAGTGAACAAACATATAAGTCAAGTGGCTAACTTGTGATTTATTAATTATCGATACTAAATATGAAATTTTATAGTGAATTGAACTCAACAAAATATATGTACTCATACTAACTTTTCTATGCTAACTAGATATAGTCCAAACCGGACCATCAACCCATTAATTTATTTGTATTTTGAACAGAAAAAGTATATGTGGAAGCAGAGTAGAGACTGGAGAGTGAGGCATAATTACAAAGAAAAGCTGTATAGAGCCATAGATGATACATTTCACTAAGAGAGGAAGGATCACCTGGATGATCAGAGTGCATGAAAATTGCCAGAGTTCATAAGATTGAAGCATTTAGAGCAATTTTCAACAAAATAACAACTGACGCAGAGTATTCGGTACGGTCTCAACGAACGCGTAAAAATACATGGAGAAGAATTCATGACCCTTACACTCATCATATTTGGGTTCAGAACCTGCCTACAGTGCATATGAAAGACAACAAGCCAAAAATCAAAAACTATTTACTCCTCAATGAATTCTACAAATACACCAAAACGAACAAACAAACAAATAGAAGGGGGCTCCTACTTGGAAACTGAAATGATCCGTACATAACATACTAAGCTGCTCTTCATGAGGACAAGAAAACATGGTAGAGGCTATTTCAGTTAAATTATAATTTTTTTCATTATGAGTTATTATTGTACGAATTTTCAATACTAACTAAATGTACTCCAAAATGCACCGTTAACTTAATATTATTAATTTATTTGTATTTTCAAACAGAAAAATTATATGTGGAATCAGAGTAGTGATTGGAAAGTGAGGCGGAATTTCAAAAAATAATGTCTAAAATCATAATTGATGTGTTCTACCAAGAGATGAAGGATAACCTGGACGATCCGAGTGCATGGAAACTGTCAGAGTTCATAAGATTGGAGCATTCAGAGACAGTTCTAAAAAATAATAATAATCTGCGTAGAGTATCAGGTACGGTCTCAACGGACGCGTAAAATACAAGGAGAAGAATTCATGACCCTTACACTCATCATATTTGAGTTCAGAACCTGCCTATAGTGCATATGAAAGACAATATGTTGCAAATCAAAAACCAATTACTCCCAATGAATTCTACAAATACACCCAAACAAACAGACATGGGGTTCCTACTTGGAAACTGAAATGATCCTTACATGACATCCAAGCTGCTCTACGTGACGATAAGAAAACATGATGGAGGCTCTTTCAGTTAAATCATAATTTTTTTAATTATGAGTTATCGTTGTACGAACTTTTCTATAACAACTAAATAAAGTCTAACATGCATTGTCAACTCAACATTATTAATTTATATTTTCAAATAAAGAAATTATAAGTAAAAGTAGAGTAGAGATTAAAAATAAAGTCGAATTACAAAAAAAACTGTCTAAAGTCATAGCTGTCAGAATTCTCATAAATAAATTAAGATCAAAAACGGAAATGTGACGACATTTCTGACCATTTTTAGGCCAATTTCAGCCCTTTTTTATTTGCGGCGCTTTTGAGCATAGATATTTAAATATGACCAAAATTCCCCCAAAATTTGCGAGAACGTCGATGACTCTTCTGGCCAACTATCAGTCAATTTTTAAAGTTATCATTAATTGGCCAAAAACTGGTCTGAAAAAAAACTCAAAATCGGATGTAGGCCCCTTATCTCTTTCTTACCCCTCTCCTTTAATTTTTCCGATCCTTCACCGGCAATGACCCTAATTCTCCACCTGAAATTCCTGCTTCTCCTCCCTTTAAAACTCCTCCAACTGACCACCACTAATTCCTCCATATCCATTAGTGCCACTACCAATTCCTCATAAAACATAAACCTCCAATCCCCACCTCCGTATGTACCACCACCTTTATCTTTAAATCTGACACCTCCACCCCCACTTCCCACCTCAACAGAACTACATTCCCCCACACCTCTAATTAAGAGTTTGTGTTTGGCATCAGGCCATGATTTTTATATTTAGTTTGAAAAGTTCTAGACATGCGTCTTTCAGCTCCCATCTAAAAAAATGAAACGGCCCCGTGCATCAATTCATAGGCTAGCCAAGGGAGGAGCGGTCGTAAGATGCCCCCATTCCCGAGCTCTAACTCACTGGGGTGCCATCCTAGATGTCACCCTCAGGAGCTAGTCTGTCTGAATCTCATCGGACAGAACAATTGTCCTGAAATTTCTGATCTCAGCCCTTTTGGTCCGTCATTCCTGCCTACTTCACACAGCACGCTAGTCGATCGGACTTAGGAGACCACACTCCTCTTTAGTAATCGATTGACTTAGGTGCTTCGAATGAGAAAGTTGATGACTTCAGACATGGTCCACACCTTGAGGATGACATCAGATCTCAAGGGGTCCCAATACAGAGCTAGGATGAGCGACCTCTCATCACCCTTTTGCCGCCCTATGGGTAACTTAATCCTAATTATGTCATTTAACTCATGGAAGTAGTTTGGTTTAATTTTAATTTAATGATTTATTTTTAAATGTTTTGTATTCTTGTTTCAAGTTTGACCAGGAGGAGGGGAATAGGGAGGTGTGGCCGGTCACGCATTTTTAATGGAGTGGACTTTGAATCAAGGCCTTTGAGGTCTCAGCTGACGTTCACCGGAGGTGGTTTGACAAGTTCAAAGTTTGCGATTTAAGTTGGGTTTTATATTTTATCAACATGTGCTTGTCTTTCAATTTGTGTTATGTTTTTAGATTTTAACGCTTACAATTTGCTATAGGCAAAGTTCATTTGTCCTCCAGAGGATGACATAAAGTTCGCCAATGTTTCAAGATGAAGTGGATTGACATTCTATCAGAGTCACTTTGGAGCGCCCGAGAGAATGTATTTGTGAAGCCCGACTTTGTCAAGGACACTTACTTGCTGAAGTTGGTCAAGCAAATGAAGATGCTAAAGTTCAGAAGCAAAACCAACAGAACCAGCTCGACACAGTTAGCGGAAGAGAATCCTCAACCCATTACTTTAGGTTGAAGGGCGCGCATGACCACATGAAGGACATGGTAATATAAAGTGTCTTAGTGTTATTAACTTGGTACAGTTTCATGTCTATTGAATGTACTTTGGAAACTAACTACTGAATATTTTATTGGCAATGAAGAGGGTCTCGTTAGGGAAGGACCTCAACCATCTGATGTCTATAAGGCGACAAAGACAATGAGCCTGAGGTGGTGCCCTACTTGATAAGTTCAAAACCTCAAAAACCAAGTTATAATGTTGTTAGAGTTGATTTAGGCACAAATTAGGATTTAAAGAACACTAACGTGCTTCTTAAGCTATTTTTGAGGTTTGGAAGCCAAAGTTGTTTACAAATCTCATAATCAAGTTATAATGTTGTTAGAGTTGATTTTAGACCAAACTTAGGATTTAAAAAACACAAGCATGCTTCTTAAACTAATTTTGAGGTTTTGAAACCAAAGTTATTTATATTACCTCAAAAGCCAAGTTTAAATATTGTTAAACTTGATTTTAGGCTAAACTTAGAATTTAAATAATTGAAACATACTTTTAATTCTTATGCAAATTTTCAGATTTTGAAGTAAAAGTTGTGTGATGGCCATCATATAATACATATCAAAGTGTAACTAGGAGCATCATGAATTCCTCTATTAATATTGGAAAAAATAACTCATTCTTAAATAAAGAAATGAAAATATTTTCGTGTATTTCAAAAAGAATAGAGATGAAAAAGATAAAGGCCAAAAACCTCACGTCTTCTCATGAATCAAGCCTTGAAATTTTGCTAAAATCCGTCCACCGATTCTCCTAACAAGCTAGCCAATGTCACCCAACTTTACCCCCAATAAAGAGCATAGACAAATATTTCTGAAACCAAAATTACGGTAGTTTCTGCACTAGAAAGAGAGAGCACAATCTAAGTAACATCTTCATCACTTGCATTCAGAAAAATATATCAATCCGGTTACAATGTGGAAATGACTCTTAAATAGACAAAGAAAAACAGTTTTGCCTGCTCTGCAGCAGGGAAGGAAAAGCATAACGAAATGACGACGTTTCGCTAATTGAAATCGTTCTCCTTGCCGGATCTCCCGCTTTTGGCACACGACGTCGTTTGCAGCTGCTGGTCTTCCTCTCCTTCTCTGCTCTGCAACACCAAAGGCTTACAATTTCCTCATGTCGAAAGGGAATGACAAATAAAATGATTTCATGTATTTAATTTATCATCTGTCATGAATAGGGGTGGAGACCCAAGAATGAATCAGTGAAGACAAATAAAACTTTTATTTCTCATAATTTAAGAGATTTTTTTTACTTAATTTATATTTTTGAAAATATCAACTTCAGAATTTGCGAGAGTGATATTATAAAGATAAACTAACTTTTAACATTAAATTAACATATGTACAGAATCAGATTTTCAATGAAAAGGGTTAATGCAAAAATTTGAGTGGGTTCAAAGTTATATTTTTAAAGATTCAAATTACTCATGTCTTCAAATGAAGGAGGAAAACAAAGGCGTACGTCTTTCCGCGCGCAGCTTTCGCTTCTCTTTGAAGCTCCAAACGATGACCCATCACAGAGCAACAATTCCTTTTTGCATCAGACACCAAACGCAGAACAGGACAACATGAAGCGCAGTCTTCACCTTCAGCCGCCGGAGCTTGACTACATTCCCTCTGCAAGTTCAGTCACAAATAGGTTGTGAAGGTTGAACTTGAACCAATGAAAAATTGAACCTTCGGAAAAGCTTTGGTAAGCAAATTGGCTGACCGGTCTGAAACGTTATTACAAACTTAATTGATTGTTTCAAATATTTCATCATTATTTAAAACTCACTTTGTTCGATAAATTTGCAACATGATAAACTCTATGCACTTAGATCGGGTCCAAAAAAAAAATCATTTCGTTTGATAATTTTACAAACATGATAAACCCTATGGCACTTTGGTGGGGACAGAAAAACTCACTTCATTCGATAAACTGCAAAACATTATTTAAACATGGAAGAATGGGAAAATTTCAAATTTTAAAAATAAATATCCTAATCGTCGTTTAAAATTGGTGTTGAGTTAAAATTAATTATAGTTTGAAACCGACTCGGAGATCGAACCGGTGTTTCAACACTGATTTTCTCATAGGCTAGGCCGATTTGAAGCGCGGTTTGAAACGGGTTCAGGATTAAGCCCAACCGCCTTTTAAAATGACGGTTGGAATCGAACCATGGTTTGAAACAACGGTTTGATTAGCCAAATTTCTTTAGAGACGAGGCGAGATCGAACCGCGGTCTGAAACGGCACTGGCTCAAATCCCATCGCGGTTTCAAATTGACGCATAAACTTAATGTCCAACCGCCGTTTGAAACGATAATTGGTCTTCTTCCACAGTCAGTTTGCAACTGACTCTTCACCACATGAGTGCCGATTGAATTGCCGAGTCAACAATGGATCTTTTAAACCTCTCACATCAGTTTGAAGTAAAGATAAAATTTAATTTAATACTAATTTTAGACCGTGATTGTCTACAAATGGACCATTTTGAAAATTTATTTGAAATCATTGCCAATGAAGTAACTTTTATTAAGAGAGAAACAGATTTGAAAGAATGAAAAAGGGAAAATTGATATTTCATCAGACTACTCTTTAGGTTGGTTTGTGTAGTAAAATAATTTTGAGTTGACAATTGAGAGCCGCGGTGTGAATAATATAGGACCCCATCAACTCACGTGCACATGCACGTACCACACGATTACACGCTCAAAATGTCACCATTTCCACTTGGCGTTTCAACTTGTATTTTTTTTTTCTTTTTAGAGGAAAAAATGTATACATTTCTTATTATCCAGATCAGGCAACATCTTATTCATATTCTTTCTCCGCTACGTTTTTAGTTTGATATGTACACGACAGCACCACATGTCCGAATCGGACCTATGTTTAACCTGACATAAATATTTATAACGGTTAAAAATTGATTTAAATAATTAATTATAGTTAAAAGTGACGCTTTAAATTTAAACTATACATATAAATAAATATTATTTAATTTTAAAAAATTAAATTATACAACTCTTTTAAATAAAAAACGACATCTATTATTTAGCCATGAAACGGTTCATGCAATTGAAATGATTAATGATATCCTCATTTCGAATGTTGCATGAGAATGGCTTTATTTGATACTTGTAAAACACAAATGATAAAAAAAACTAATAATAAGTGGACGGAGTTAGTTTCGATAGAAATTCTTGAGTGGACTGTGGAGGTCACCAATGGGGAGTCATCACATAGTGCGTTGAAAAGTCAATTTTTTTTTTCAAACCAATGATAAATCACCATGTGTAATTTCGACTTTTCAACGCACCACATAGCGACTCTCCATAGATGGTCTCTACCACCACGAGGTGGACACAATCCACCCAAAAACCACTCACACTCTACAATGATTAAACTTTTCCTTGTTCAAATTTAATACGATGAAATGCGCGATTAAATAGTCGTCACTTTCCTCACCCACCCAGCTACTTTCAAGATGCTGACAATTAATTATTAACTAAGACGAAAACAAACACAGCGAGAATGCGTTCATGAACACCGCAACTAATATGACCTTTACTTTTTTTTTTCTTTAGTAATAAAAATTAATAAATCCCCCAACACACATTCAATACTTTTGAATATTAAAGAAATAATAAAAATTAATGTCGGTTAATAAACATTTGTACGTACTGTTAATCTCTACATAAACTGGGACATTCTCTGAACTTACGGTATCCGTTTAGGGATAAGTAAACAACTACGTACTATATACAATACAATAAATACCCTTCCATTTTTATATTCATTATTCATTTTTCGTGTTGCGTGTCCAATCATACTTGGCTCTTTCTTTAATGCTCAACACATTTTCTCTCACACCTGTCGTTCATCCCGGTGAATCCGCATCTCGTCACGTGCGCCTATCTGCTTACTAAATATGCTATTAAAGTTTATTACAAAATTTGTAATATATAATACGCAATTTTCACTTGATTTTGATTTTAAATTAGATATCGTCATTTGTAAATTTTTAATTCAAATATTTCAGACTAATTTAAAACACATAAATAATACTATAATTTATTTGATTAAATGTCAATTTTATGTAATAAATTATCTCATTTAAAATTAAATTGAAGTGACGGCTCTTTCTACCCTTTCCGCATCAACAACCTTCACGTGGCCAACTCACACCACCCCGTAAGTGGTCGGCCCTATCTGTCCCCACTACATAAATAAATAAATTACATACTTCATTTTCTAATCATAATTAAGGAATAACTTGAGGCGCGGCGTTTCAATATAATCATTTCAACTTTATATTATTTATAAGTATTCCTTTGGATTTTTTTTATACTGAGAAACATATAAATTAAAAAATGAAAGTCTGTCTGGCTGCCTGCGTGTCGTTATCGATATTTAACGTGGGATCTACGTTGTGGTGTGGGATGGTGAGATGAGATGTTAACGTAGCGGCGCACGTGAGAGGAGAAGAGCGGCTCACGTGCGTCCATTCCTTGCCAGTTCTGAGAGGTTCCAGCTGGGGTCGCGTGCGGTGGGCCACTGCGTCCGTCTCTTCAATCCCATCCTCGCCTTGCCTCTCCTACGTTTGCCGCTCTTATGTTATGTTGGTTAACGGACGTTTGAATTGAAGTCTCCCTCCGTCAACACGGAGTCATTATTTACGTGTGTCGAACCTACCCCTGTCTTATCGAATTACACTACTTAGAGCATCCAATTTGAAGGTTCGCAATAAATTTCGAGCTCCAAGTCCTTGGCTTTTAACCATATAACATTTCAATTGCATAAAAAATAATATATCTGTTTTTAATTTAAAAAAGTCATATTCTATTATTAGACTGAATTTTAAATTTTTTATTTTAAAAACGCAGTATATAGTTTAAGATTTTTTTCAATTAAGTAATCTTATTTTATACAATACTTTACTATTAACAGTTCCATTTTAAATTATAACTAATTATGTAAATCAATTTTTAACTAGTCATGAAGATTTATGTAAGATTTTGTTTCAATGTAATTAGCGGAATATTTGTAAAAGAAATTTGCGAGAATGTTTGGATGACACGATAAATAACACAAACCTACTTTTAATTTGTTTCATCGGAAATACCCTTATGACATCAATTCACCATTATTATAATTTTTTTTAAAAAAACTTGTATAGACATTGAATTTTTTTATCAAATTGTGTATATGAGACTTACATGTCATATTATACTTTCTATACTTTATAATGATAATAGTTTAATATATATTTTTTCAAAGGAATTAACAAAAATAATTAATATTTAAATCCTTAATTAAAAATATAGCCGGCACTTACAATTTTAAAGCCCAGTAAAAGAACAGTTCAACTTCATTAAAAAATATTAAACAATACACTTTATTAATTAGGACTGAATAACTCCAATGACATTACAAATAATGATCATGTAGAGTTCTAATGAAATGTTCACAAAATTGAGATAGATGTCTCCAAAAAAATTCAAAATATTTAATTTTCAAGTGCTTAATAATCTCATCCAACTCTCATTTGCCAAAACAATACACTTTACACAACAATGATAAAATAAGAGTTCTATATAATGTGCGAGTCATAACATAAAAGGACGTTTATCATCTAAAATCTAAATTTCAAATGATATTTTAGGGCGGCTACAAACAACGTATGGTATAATATAATAATATATTAAAGAATCGACAAATTTACCGAATAAAAATCACGCTATGAAAAAGTTATGAAAATGTCGCTAGGGGCGCAATGGGAAATATGGATGGTGTGATTTGGGACAAGATCATGCAGAAGAAGAAGCACGGCACGTGCTAGGGGTCTAGACGGTGCGTCGCTCTCGCTTTCTCGTGACGGCATCACGTGCTGAAATGGGACCTCTTTTTTTTCCAACAATTAATATTTGATAAATGAATGGTTGCCATGAAAATTTGGTAGAAGTGGAGAAGGCATGTGCCGGACATTTTTCTTTTTTATAATATTTTTTTTAATCTTTTGTGCCAAAAGGATATCGTATGGGTTGAGTTGGTGACGTGCCCTTTCACGTGCTGGTTTCTTTTTCAATTTAGTGGTTTTGGGTTGCATGTCGTATTTGGACTACATTGAATTGTGCTGGATTAATATGCATAGTTAGGTCCCATCTCATTGAATAAAAATTTGTTTTGATTTGATTGGGGCCAACTATTTCCAATTTCTTTTCCATTTAAATATTTTCATATTAGGGGTGGAATGAAATCAACAGTTTTATTCTGTGAAATTAGGTCAAGACTTATTCAATAATGAATAATAAGCTGTCCGATTCATTTATCTTTGCGAATAGTTTATTTTTGAATTCTTGTAAAAGCTTGATTTAAACTCGTTTGTGAACTCGATTGTAAACTCTCGTTTTTTCATCTAATTATAAAATTATATGTTAAGAAAATGAGATTCTCAAACACATACCACGTTTATCTTATATATAAACTCATCAATATATATACTAATAGTAAAACATTGAAAAGGTTTTTTTTCTTTCCTTTTATGGTAACTTTTTGGACTCTTCTATCCCTATCGTTCTACTTATCGGCGAAAATGTCATCAATTTTTTTACCTCCGTGCCCTCACTAATATTTATTTCGGATGATTATGCCATTACCTTTCAATTAATTCACTAATATGTCATTGCTAATTTTCTTTTACTGCAAGATTTCAAATTTTATATCGATCAATTATCTTAAGAATATTTCAAAGATATTTATTCTTCCTAATTAATCGTTTAATATGATCATAACTAATTCCATAATTATCTCAATTCAGAAATTCTCTGATCACTATAAATTTAAGTGCTATTCAGTCATATTTTTCCACCATCATCAATTATAGTACGTTCTCTCTATTCTTATTTTTTATTTTCATTTTATAATTGAATGTTCATGTTCATAATTAAGCTTCTTTTGTATTTTATGTGTCTACTCTTATTATGTGTTTTAATCATTATAGTCGATTATTCATAACCTATGTTTATTTTTCAGATCCGATGAGGTAAGCTTCTTTTTTTATTTTATATGTCTTTTCTTATTTTGTGTTTTGATTGTTATAGTCGATTTTTCATATTCAGTGTTCATTTTTCAGATCCAATGAGGTTAGCTTCTTTTTTATTTTATATGTCTACACTTATTTTGTGTTTTAATTGTTATAATCGATTTTACGGAACCTGTATTTTTTTTTCAAAAATGAAGAATACAATTTCCTTTTTTAACATATTTGAATTGATTTGGAAAATAAAATTCAATGCTAATTTATTTTATTTTATGTGTTCAGGTTTTATGAAGATATTTATATTAATCTTGATTCGACCACTACTATTTTTGTAATCATTTTTTCAGAACTGGCGAGATGAATTGTTTTTATTTTAAATGTGTGTCCGAACTTGTTTCTAATAATTATTCATACTAATTTATTTTTTGTTATGTTGTCAAGAGTCTTTATGCAAGAATCGTAATGGGTTGAAGGTGGGTTTGTATAGTTGAAGATAATTATATGAATATGTTGTTGAGTGTCACACCGTTGCAACAAATTTGAATTGAATATAATCATAATTATCTATCATTTTATGTATTTTCATATATTATATTATGAGATTAAATATTGATTTGCTGACATAAAGAAATCTCGAAATTCATGCTATTGATATATTTGCTATCATTGCAAACATTGTTTAATTATGACCGAATTATTTCTAACTGATAAATCAAATTGATCAATATATATTCAGATCATTTTAGTAGGCGAAATATATGCCAATATTTATTCATTAGTTAATAATTCATGTTTAATATTGATTAACTTTACAAATGAATTATTGAATGTCTTATCATTACTTAAACATATTCAAACATATAAAGTACTTAATTATGTCTATCAAAATTCATGCTATTGATATATTTGGTTTCATTGCAA
>NQLW01000063.1:176253-222097 GCA_002312845.1 Kalanchoe fedtschenkoi | reverse complement strand
AGGCCGATCCTGTGGAGCCTTGATCTTGTAGCAAGTCTCCTTTGACACACTAGCCACATTAAGAAAGAATTCTTTGGATAATTCAACTTGTTCCAGACTAGAGCGAACCAGGGAGGTTTAGAGCCATTAGGATGGAATAAAGAGGAGGTTGATGATGCTGAAAAGGGAGTCCCAGGCAGCTTCCAAGAACCTGAGCCAATATCAAAGCATTGGAGAGCAAGATGCCTAGTACGCAAAATTTGCTTAAGAGGCCAGGGAGTGGTGCCTTTGATAGGAACTGACCACCAATCTCCGTCTTTAGCTTTGTTTGTTTTATACGGTTCACATAAATGTATGATTATTTTAGAAGTGATTTTAAAATAATCTTTAGCCGAGACATAACCTTTGATGAATCTACCATGTTGACGAAGGTTCACGTGCAAAGATAGGAGAATACTCCAAAGCAGGTGGAGTTTGAGCCAAGTATTGTTGTACTAGCAAGTGAAAAAACCCCTGTGGTAGATGAGGAGTCTATTGAAGAAGAGGTTGACACTGAAGAACCTCAACAACAACTTGAGTCAATTGCAAATAGGAGGCCAAACCGCACAATGAGAGTACCTGCTCGTTATGCTAATACAGCAGCTGAAGCATCTGTATTAGAGATCCATGAAGTTCCTACCACCTATCAAGAAGCTGTCAATAATTCAGAAGGTGCAAAATTGAGGATTGCCATGGAAGAAGAAATGAAGTCCCTTGACATGAAAACTGTCTAGTTTACCCAAGAGGAAGAAAGCGATTGGATGCAAATGGGTCTATGCGATGAAGGAAGGATTTCCTAACAAGTCCGATGTCCGCTACAAAGCAAGGTTGGTGGCTAAAGGCTACGCTCTGAAGGAGGGAGTTGACTTTAATGAAGTGTTTTCCCTAGTCTTAAAGCACTCCTCCATCAGAATATTGTTGGCTTTGGTAGCACAGTTGGATATGGAGCTAGTTCAAATGGATGTGAAAACAATATTTTTACATGGGGACTTAAAACAAGAGATCTACATGACTCAGCCGGAAGGATTCAAAGTTGCTGGTAAAGAAAATCTGGTTTGTAGACTTGAGAAATCGTTGTATGGTCTAAAGCAGTCTCCAAGGCAGTGGTACAAGCGATTCGACAAGTTCATGATGGGGAAAAGTACACAAGAAGCAGATATGATGATTGTGTGTATTTTCGTAAGCTACAAGATGGGTCCTACATATATCTTCTTCTATACGTCGATGATATGTTGATTGCTTTGAAGAGCCAGAACGAGATTAAAACATTGAAGTTTCATTTGAGTAAGAAGTTTGAGATGAAGGACGTGGGAGAAGCCAAGATGATTCTTGGAATGGAGATAAGCAGAGACAGGAAATTGGGGAGGCTTTGTTTGACTTAGAAGAATTATCTGAGTAAGGTACTATAGAGGTTTGGCATGAATGAACAAACTAAACCTATTAGTACACCACTTGCTCCTCATTTCAAACTCAGTGCACTTTCATCTCCAGTTGATGATGTAGAGCGGGACTACGTGGAGAAAGTACCATATGCTAGTGCAGTTGGCAGCTTAATGTATGCAAAGGTGTGTACGAGATCCGACATTTCACATGCTGTTGAAGTAGTAAGCAGGTATATGCACAATCCAAGCAAGGATCATTGGCGAGCTGTGAAATGGATTTTACGGTATATTATGGGCATCATAGCTGTTGGATTAGTATTTCAGCAAGATAAGAAAGATGGTCAGAATGTAGTTGGATATTGTGATTCCGACTATGCTGGAGATAATGATACACGACGATCAATTACTGGGTATGTGTTTACAATTGCAAAGGCACCATTGAGTTGGAGGTCTACCTTACAGTCGACAGTTGTTTTGTCTATAACAGAGGCAGAGTACATGTCAATCACATAAGCTGTTAAGGAAGACATTTGGCTTCAAGGATTGCTTGATGAGTTGGGGATCAACCAGAGGTCGATCAAAGTGCATTGTGATAGTCAGAGTGCTATCCATTTGGCAAAGAACCAAATTTATCATGCAAGGACGAAGCATATTGACGTTAGATATCATTTTATCAGAGAGATTATAAAGGTGGTTCAATATTGCTCTAAAAGATCCCGACCAAAGAAAATCCTGCTGATATGACGACAAAGATTGTGTCAGCTATCAATTTTGACTATTGTTTAAACTTGATAAGAGTTGTGCACACTTTGTAAGCTAGCGCTTGAAGGCACCACCAAAAGATTGAATCGGGGAGAAAGTATGAAGATTTGGATGTTGGATTTCGCCAAGGTGGAGATTGTTGAAATTGGCTCTATCCCACATCGTCTGGATATAGGTAGAATGCTCCTTCCAAGCTCATATAAAAGGAGCTCCCCTTCCTCATTCCAAGACACACCAATCCGAAGCTACTATCTTCTAGTAAGCTAACGGATTCTCTTCTCCCTCTTTGTAATATTTTTTGAGTGAAATATAAGTTTTGTGTTGGTGTCCGAGGACGTAGGCCCTACTGGCTGAACCTCGTTAAATTTTGTGTTCTTGCTTTATTATTGTTTTAGTAGTTTTCATTTTGGTAGTATAATTGTAGTGGTTATTGTGCTTTTAATTGCATAGGAATATCATGTCTAGGAATACCTGAGGATATTCTGAATAGTGGTTCTGTCTAGGAGATTGAATATTCTGAAGTAGATTGGTGTGTCTCCCCAATCTTTCCTGAGAATCACTCGTTGTAATTAGCGATTCAATAATTTATTTGTTATATAACAAGCTTCTGCACAAGGCAACAAGTACTTTTTTCCAGATCAAGGCTGAGGATGATTCTGTTAAGTTGTTGTTGCATAAAAGAAGGGATAATAGCCATAACATTGGCCCCTATAACCTTGTTATTCAGAACCTCAATGACGGTTAAGTGTTTTAGCCGATTCATCATGGTCGTCTCTATGACGGAGTTACGCTGTCTAGAGGGAGTTATCTTTCCCGATCAGTAGCATGCTTTCAGCAGTAAGCTTCCATATTAAGGGTTTGATCTTTCTCCAGAGCCCTGAGCATCCATACTCTGGAACATTCGAGTTGCAGCTGCCATATTTGTTTCTTATAAAGTTAGAAAGTAGAGATTTGTTTTCCATAATTTTCCAAGCAATTTTGGCATGCAAAGAGGTCATGACATGCTCTAATTTCCTAATGTTTAGGCCACCCTTATCGTAACCATTACAAATGATGTCAAAGCTAACTCATTCATGCTTAGTGTTGCTGTCAGTAGACCATATGAAAATTTCCATACGCTTTTCCAGTCTCTTGAGAATCTGTCACGACCCGAAAAATAAGGATCGCGATGGCGTTTGACTAGTCTTTTTGACCTTTAGTCAAACAAGCCTCGATGAAGAAAAGTCAAAGTCAAAGGTTCAACATACTCTCTAAATAAAATTCAATAAATTCGAACAATTCAAAATCAACCCAAAATCTTGCCCTAGTACATCAGAGCAACTACTAAAGAGATGACAAAGTAACAAAAAATGTAATAACTACTGACTGAAGACTGGATGGAACCGTACCGAAGAGCTTGCTCGTTGCTAACTCAAACACTGTCGTCATTAACCAACTACTGATCTGAAAAGAAATTTTAAATATTGGGGGTGAGTCAAAAGACTCACTCTATGAGTAAACAACTCGCTACGTATTTGGCGAGCCGAATGGGGAAATCTTTTATTTTAATTTAACATCTTATAAATTACGTGCGGCTCGCTCACCGTTCGTACTTTTATTGAGTACGTATGGGGGGTTATTTATCATCTGGTTGAAAAATATATTTCTTTATACCACATCAAATGCAATATGTCAATGCAAATGCGTATGCGTGCCAAGCATGAACTGCGACGAAAGCCCTCTTTGGCTTGGCAGTCGTCACTGCCCATCCGGATCATAAATCATCATATAACAAGCGCGATAATTCGCGAAACAAGCGTCGCAGCCATGATGCATGTATGCACATGAATGAATGAATGCTCAATATAACCATTTCATCTTTCCACATGGGTATATTTTATGTTCGTATTGTACCCATTATGCTTTAATAACGATCACATATTTAAATTTGTGCGAACAGAAATACGTAGGAATTATTTACTCACCTCTTGCGAGCGAATCCAACAATCCTTATCGCAATCGAGCAATAATAATGCTCTATTATAACCTACAATATTACATTCTATAAGAACGACAAACAAATGCCTACAATCTTATCACTAATTCCTAAAACACATATTTAATGTCCTAACTTTGGAAGCTAATAACTTCATAACCAGATATAAATAGCTTACGATTTTTATACCGCTAGAAAGCTTGTTTCGAGCTAAATAATTTGGACACAAGAATCGGTTAATTCGGATATCATAAGCTCAAGATTCAGACCCTCGAAGTTGGGTGCTTGAGCAGTCAAATTCTAACAGACAGGTTCGGGGTACTAACTTCGGAACACTATTTCTCTCTAACCAGTTGGAATTAGAAAGCATTCAATATATTTTTAGAAACTACAGTTTACGTACAACATATTTAAAGAAAGAATTACTCAATTTCAATAGCAAAATAGAAAGATATTTGAGTCCAAATCAGTACGCACATTAGTCTAAACTGGCCGACAGCTTCCTACGCTCAACTTTGAACCCATGTATCTCGTTATTCCGGTTGAACTAGATTTCGAAATTCATATGGTTGGAAAGATCGTTTTACGTAGATTATCTTAGAATCAAGAACCACACCAAAACAGTAACAATAACTCAATTTACCACACACAAAAGTAGAATGAATTTTTGATACATGCTGAATCATACCTCACGCATTAAATCTCAGCCCTTATGGTACTGCAACTAATATTTGATGATGCTTGGGTGACCCTACCATCCTCATATTCACGCCAGCCAGATTCATCTGCCATGGCTGACCCACAATTGAGGTTGGATGGTCCAAACATGGCAGCACCTTACTGCTGCCCTGTCTCGAATTTGGGATGACCATGGACTTGATTAAACTTGCATATGGAGGGAGAGCGTTGCATCACTAAATCCTGTTGTGGTTGCTGCTTTGATTCAGCGGCTGATTGGTGTTGATTTGGAACGATCAGGGAGATGAAGCCGATTATGTCAAAAACCTAGACTAAAATTGGTTTTAGTGTGTGGGCTTATTTTTTTATTTTGGTTTGGGCTTTTGTTTAGCTAATTTAAAATTTTATTATCAGTAGTATTTTTTTTTTTTTAACGGATATTACAGAATCCCTTTGGGAACATGAACGCCTGCCATGACGTGGATTTGACTAGAAGAAATTACTGACTGAATCAAGATTATCCTCCCCCGCGCTGAGAAGTTTGATTTTCCATCATTCTAATCTTCTTGTTACCTTATTGATCATGTCTTCGAATATTTTTAGTCTGGTGCAACCTCTGAAAAGATGGGACTTCCAAGTAGAGAGTTGGTCGAGTACCCATGTTGCATCTCTACAGATAACAAATGTCCAGCAAAATGACTTCTAAAGTGCATATTGTATCATTCCTCTTGCATTCTACAGATACAAATAGCTCTTTCTCACCATTTGATTCATTTTCATGGTCTTTGTTCTCCAATTTAGTTTCAATAGTTTCCTCGCTTTTCCTTGTTTTCAGCTCGTGATAGTCGTTCATTTTCAAAAACCAACTTGAATGGAAGAGTTGCGTGAGCGCGGAGGGGTGTAAGAATTTGATTCAACCTAAAACTCAATCTAATTAAACTCAATTAAATTGAATTTAGGTTGATTTAATTTATTTGGATTGAACTTTGGATTACACTTTTTAGTTGGATAAATTGAATTCGGGTTGACACAAATGGTAAAACAAAACCCAAACTATAAATAAAAAATGTAAAAAAATATAATTAATAAATTTAAAGTAAATGGATATGGATGGACAACAACTCAAACCAAATTCAACTCATAATCCAAATTTACAACCGGAAACATATACTTCTCTAGTTTGTTCCCTATGAACTTTACAGCCCAGACTGTCTACTTATATGGGTGTGCATGTTATTCATGCACATGATATATTAGAGGATTCTAAGCAATTCTGTATTGGAGAGTATTTGGTGGAAAGGAATAATTGGATACTCAGATAAAAGTGTAGATAGTGGGAATAAGGTTGGGCAATTAGTTAAGGCTGGACTGGTCCTGGTGTGTACTCTAGTTGTTCAAACTCCATTGAAATAACTAATTCAATTATGTATCCTGGAGGTGAGACAACAGAGAGTTGAAATTCTTGAGATGTTATGTGCAAAAGTTTCATCAGAAACGCTCTATTGAATTATGCTGAGCTGAAAGTTGTAGCAGATGTGATGTACTGAATTTTATGAGCTTTAAATAAAGTTTACCCTTTCGAAAACAATCTATGGAAAACCTGCTTCTACATGAAGTTACCCCTAAGGTCGTTTGTACTACAACTTTTGTTTTTTTCTTTTATAAAATTAAATTACAACGCACACACATGATGACATGATCACCAAGAAATTCGAATTCTAATGGTGGAGATTGTCAAAATTCACTTCTCACCCACTTTACTACCAGACTACACCCTGATACGTCAGATTTCCCCACCACTTATAATGACTAGGAAAAAGCGGAAAATATGTCTCAGGTAAGCTTATTTTATACATGAGCATAGAATGGTGGCAGCACATGGCTTCGCCAGGTACCTTGGCTTATCGTCTCCTGGCATGATCACGACTATGTGCCGCTCAATAGGATCTTCAGCTCCCGCAATATTCACCTCAAGTGCCTCATCTTTTCTTGAGTCCTGCGACGAATCTACTCTCAATTGCAGACACGCTAACACAAAAAGAGCTACGGCCATGACTCCTAGAATGATGGCAAGTCCTGCAAATAAGAACGGGGTGGGAGAGTTCCAGTGCAAAAAACCACTGTGGGAATGCATAGTAAAGTTCCCCATCAGATGCCTCATTATCGATCAGCTTCAAATGTGCAACGTCGAATTTGAGAGATGCATGAGCGGAGCTTATTCTCTATTTAGAGTGTCCATGGCTTATGAGGCAGTAGGTCCATGTATTTAGAATGAGAATCCTCACAATGAGCATCCATGTGTCCCAACCCCATTGGCTCATCGACATGTGGATGCTGCGCTAAGTGGCTAACGGTAAACCAACGCAACATTACAGTAGTGATGGGATCAGAAAGATAATAATTAAGGTGGTGAGAATTTTGACACATGGTAATGGGACGCAGCCGAACTTGAAACTTTAATCTTGGCCTAATTTTATTCCCATTTGTGTCAGCTCCCATTGTGTGTGGAGATTCCACATAAAGAATCATATGTTCATTAAGCCCGTGTCATAATTGTAAGCTTTGGGAAATAAATTATTGGCTATGCATAAACTGTTCTATAGAATTGGGAGGAATCGGATCAGATGAGTTTGATGTATAACATTCTCAAATTCATTATATGCATGGTCGGCCGAATATATTTCTTATAGTGGGAAAGTAAGGAGGAAAGGAAAAGTGAAGGAAAAGTGAATTACTTATGGAATTCATTTCATTTTTCTTTTTTTAATTAGAGGTAAAACATTCATGAAAAAATGCTCTCACACTCTTTGTTTTGTTAAAAATATTTCATTTCATTTTTCTTTTATTTTTTCCTCCTCTTACTTTCTCTAGACCAAACACAGCCTTAGAGTTGATTGGTGTTTATAAAGATTATGTTCGTTATTGATCCAGTTTGATGAGTCATTAGCCCATAGATGAAGGACGTCAAGTCATTGTCTTATTATATAGTTTTCAGAAAAACGGATATATGGTGACACTTCATATTGTTTTGTAAGAGATCGGATAAAAAATATAGTTTTGTTATTGTTTCCTTCTCATTTTAGATGTTTTAGGGTTCTAATGTGTTAGGGTATAAAAGTCATAAAGTTTTAAATTTTAGAAATTTTCATAATTGTGTGGTTGTAGGGATTTCTGGAGTTTCCAAATATTTGGGAACTCTAAAAACCCCTACAATAATTGTAGAAAATATACGAGTAGAAAATATTGAGCCAATAATTGTATTTTGTAAGTAGAGAATTTGTGTTGTTAGGCTGTAAAAGGAAAAAATTAAAATAAAAAGGAAAGAAAATCTTAAATTTTGTTTTTTCATCTTCACGGGAACATCTTCATAGCCGTGCCGCGTGAGAAGAAGGAACCCTCGCTATCTTCATTTCCATTAATCATTCTCTTCCCGGAGTAGAGAAGTTGACCTGCAGTTCTTCTAAATTTGATGAGCTTCCGATCATCGAAATCGTCTTAATCATTTATCAGCGTCGCAGATGATATTCTGGTGCTTATTGGCGTTCGATTCTCGAATCCCTTAGGCTGTGTTTGGTTCAGGGAAAATTCTAGTGAAAGGAAAATTTGATGGAAAGTGAAATCCATTATGAATTCCATCTTATTTTCCGTTGTTTGGTTTAGAATGGATAATTTGAAGGAAAGTTTCAAAACTCTTTTTAATGTACCATAACTTTCCTTCTAATTTTCCACATAATTTTCTTTCCCTTATATTTTCTATCTAAACCAAACATTGGATTTTATCAATTTTCCTCCACATTTTCCTTTCCACTAAATTTTCCCTAAACCAAACACAGTTAGGGATGTGAGGTTTGTCCAACTTATGATTTTAGTAGCTGTTTGTGTGATTTTTGCAAGTGTTTGAACACAATGGAAATCAATAGTCTAATGACAATGCTATGATCTGAAACGTCATCACTCAGATTGAGCCTCTTTCCATTGATACATTTGTGGGAACAATAAAAAGGGGAGCAGACCTCTGATGTTAAACCAAAAGTTGGAGCTATGGATTTAGAAACAATTTGGGCCAATTGAATGAAGCTGCTGGACTTTCTCTCCATAGATTTCAGTGACGTAGCTGTGAATAAGCTGAACCATGGCTTTGATGTTTTTTCAATTGATGAAAACTGCCCAAGTACCACGAAGGATTAGTGGTATGAAGGAAGGATCAATAGATTCATTACTGGTTTCAATGCCATGGACATGGACTGGTCACAGGTTCGAGGTAAGCTGCAATTTCAATAAAACAACAAGTTTTGTCTGCAACTTTCGTCTGGCTGTAACTTTTCATTTGCATTTTGGCCAAATTCTTTGCATTTTGATCGTTGAGTTTAGTACGATGTCCATCATTTTGATCCCTTTTTAGCCCATTTTTCCATATTTTTTTTAAATTTTCCTTCAATTACTTTTTTTTAGCATTTTAGGCTGGATGATCATGAAACACGTATATATGGCAACTACTTATGTAGAGGCTGATCAAGTTTCTAAAAAACTATAAACTTAAAAATGAGAAAATTTTCATAAAGTCATCAACTACATGATCAAAAAAACTTACATAGTTACACCTTTTCACACTTTTTAGGGGAAGAGAATAGAATCAAATGGGCTCTCAAATGACAACCTGATTTTAAATCCTTGTCTGTATTACCAAAATAGATATAAACGATGCATATTATTCATGAGATGTCAAACTCACTTATACCTTAAAGAATCCATCAAAATCGTTAATATCACAACATTGTAATTTTGTATTATTTATAAATTTAATATTAAATTTTTTTTATAGTTTCTTCTTTATCAAACTATATTAATATAACCCTAAGTTACTATTACTCAATTGTATTACTTTGATTTTAGTTCGACTTTTTTACATTAATTTGTGGTTAATTTAAATTTAATCAATCCAATAGTTCACCCTTAATCGGTATCCACCTCATATTCTTTCCGTTTTAAATGCACATATCCTCATATTGAAGTCAAATTTGGATATGGAGCTTTTAGTACTAGACTTTCCTAAATCATTTCAAATCATAAAAAATTGATATTGAGATGAACAAAGTCTCGAGTATGAGTTTAAAAAAAGATTTTTTTTAAATTTCTTTTTATACAAATTTTTAAATGGATGAGACACACACTCATTCCATCAGTGGCGGATCCAGAATAGTGAATCAGTGGGGTCAAAATGAAATTTTATTATGAATAGTATAATCATTCATATATGTAAGCTATGAGATGGTTACCATAAGTGAGGGTCAACTTGTGATTCATCAATATTCGAACTGTTTTTAAGTTTTCGTAGAAGTGGGCGGCTTTGAAGTTTTTCTTCTTTAATATTTGTACATTTAAAAATATATATTTTTAAAATAAAACTACAACAAAAAAAATAGTTCTAAAAAAATTTAAAAATAGTAGACTATCTTCAACTTAAAAGATAAAAAAGTGATGAGAAATAAATTACCTTGCAGTATTTTGAGTAGAAACAAAACTCTTACAATCCAGATTAAATTCCTCAAAATTAATTTAAAAATAGTAAAAAATGAATAAAGAATACAGTTTATGGACTGTTGCGCTGCCGTGAAGCTGCCCTAATTTTTAATTTTAAAACTAAATAATTCCAGTTATTCTAAATTCTAATTAAGTATATAATTGTGTTTAAATTGAAAGATTAGATTTAATTAAAAACACAAATATGTAAATACGGGCCTAGTAATTTGTATTTGGGCTGGAGTAATGATTCATAACTTATAGAAAGGCTCCAATCCCCAAAGCTGCCCTGGCGGCCTTCACTTAACGTGAAAAAAGTCAAAAACCCTAGGCGCCGCGAAATAAAGTCACAGCTGGATCGAGAGAGACAAAGCGGACGAGTCTCTTCAAGCGTGGCGGTGCTAGGGCTGCGGCGTGGTGGTGTTTGGTTAACGGCTCGACGCTTATACTCCGCGGCAAAGACACTATGGGTGAGAGAGGAAGGCGCAAGGTCGGCGGTGCGGCACTTGTTCCTCTGCGACAAAGGTGTTGGTGAGATCCAGTTTTGTAAATCTAGTGCTGATGTACCATTCTATACGGCTTTTGTGGTTGTTGGTTTCAATTTGTATTTGGATTTGACGTCTTATAATTAGGATTTCTGTTGGATATTTTTAGGGTTTTCAATACAGTTCACGGAATGTAAATCTGTTCTACGGGGTCATTACTGTGTATATCAATATTTTTTATGTAAAACTATTTAAATACTGTAGCAAAATTTTATTTTTCAGTGGGGTCATCTGACCCCTCTAACCTGGTTGTAGATCTGCCACTGCATTCCATGCTACATTCCAGTGAACACTTACTTTGTGGACCAACTTTCACACTTCTTCAATGAAATTCACCGTATGTGGTCCCAACAAGAATTGAAACCTAACAAAAAAAATGGAGTTTTGTTGAGGAATAACGATAAGTTGAAAGAGAAGAAGAAGGTGTCTATAAAAGGGTATGGTGCGGATTATTTGTCGAGGAATGATGAATTTGATGGATGAGAATATGGATAGGTGGAAATGTGTGTGAAGTTGGGGTTCATATTAGTTATGATGAGAATCTGAAGCTGTGGTATACTTTGCCTGATGTTCTTCAGTGAGCTTTTTAAGTTCTTAAATGAGAATCAGAAGTCTCCAAAACTACTTCTTCAGCATTTTTTTAGGGTAAATTACAATTACATTACCTGTACTTTCACCTGATTTCAAATTAGGTACCGTACTTTGTAATTTTTCAATTCAAGTACTCTAAGACTAATTTTGAAACAAAAAATATTATAATTCATGAGATTTAGTACACCAACACTATAAATCATATAGTCTATTGCATGATAATGAAAATCCACATTCAATAAGGTGAATTATAGTGTTTTTTTTAGTTTCAAAATTAGTCTTAGAGTACTCGAATTGAAAAATTACAAAGTACGGTACCTGATTTGAAATCAGGTGAAAGTACATGTAATGTATTTGTAATTTACTCTTTTTTTTAAAGTGAGTCGTTTCCTCTAACCATGCAGCTTATGTGAGACAAAGGGTGGTAGTGGCGGAGGTAGTTCCAAATGTTCCCAAAATTCGATCCAAAATATTTTTAGAAATTGTAAAAAAGAAAATTTTTAATTTCCATATTTGTAATTTAGTCTGAATTTTAATTTTGTACTTCAAATCCAATCCAAATTTAATTTTATTACCCAAATCCAATAAGAAAACGTTTCAATATAATCCAATCTGTCTCGTAATCCATCAAAATAAAAAAATTCATGTAACATCTGTAGTGTTAAATGCAAAACTCAAATTTCAGTACACAATCTAAAGAACTAACTTAACTTTATCTAATCCTCTATCGCCACTGGCAAATGTTAAAGCCTCACGATTGATAATGGTGTGGGCTGCCTAGTAGCTAGACAACAGATTCCTTTTTTGTACCCAAATCTAAATATCTAGAACTGCCACTGATGAGTGGTGGAGTCCGAAGCAGTAAAATATTGCTGATTTCTAAACAAATTTAATTTTAGGGGAAAAATTCAAAAGGGGCCCTGAACTATCACTGCTTACCCAATTGCGGTCAGAACTACCACGATTTCTAAAAAGGGTGCGATGAAAAAAAAATTAAAATGATTTTCTGAAATAAAATTCACTATTACATTCTAAAACTAATATTATTATAAGACTTAGATTTGTGTGTGAAAATTACGTCGTTTGGTTATCAAAAGACGTCATTTTCTTTGTATGCCCAAAACGATATAGTTTATTTTGATAACCAAACGATGTAATTTTCACACACAAATCTAAGTCTTATAATACTATTAGTTTAGGAATGTAATGATAAATTTTATTTTAGAAAATCAGTCCAATTTTTTTTTCATCACACCCTTTTTGGAAATCATGGTAGTTCTGACCACAATTGGGTAAGCGGTGGTAGTTCAGGGCCTCTTTTGGGTTTTATCCCTTAATTTTATATGCAAAACAAACGTATTAAATGATTGAAAGTAGGGGGAAAATGATATGGATGACATTTTATTATAGTTAGATATGTAATTGGTAAAAAAGCATAGTTTTACTGCTTGTTCTCTTTTCGTTTTAGTGTTTTTAGGTTTCTAGTATTTTAGGATGTTAGAGTTAAAGAATTTTAGGGTTTTAGAATTTTTTAGGGTATTATGTTTTTCGTGCATGCTTAGTAGCAGTATAGGATAAGAGGGTATTAATAGTATCAGGATAAATAATATCATCTATTTGGAAGGTATTATAAATCCTTATTTGTAAAAATAAATTTGATTTTCTAGGTTATCAATATTTATCCTTGTCTTGTACCAAACATGTTGCATCAGTATAAATAATCATATCTCACTCTTAATACCCGCTATTAAAGGTGATTTTAAGATTTCAATGATTTTTGGACACTTGAGTTTTGAATTTTTGGCTTTGGGATTTTATAATTTATTTTTTTAGGATTTTAAGATTTTTGAGTACTTGGGACTATGTCTTGAATACCATAAAACTCTAAAATATTAGAGGTAAAATAGTGTTGTTTTGTCTAATCCATTTACTCAATTTATATCTAATAATCCTTATAAATAATATGAATTTAAAAAATATGTCAGTTTTAAACTATCATCTTAAAGTCATTAGTGAATTTGTTTAATTGCATAATTGGGTTAGATTTGATAGTAAATTATCAGATATTTTGCAGTTTTAAATTTACTTTGATGATCAAAACAGATATTTGAAATTAGACAATGATACAAAATCTTATTTTATAATTTATCATAGAAAAATGAGTAGGGTGAAATAATTAGAGCTTCGTTTTTCTTGTGCGAGTCAAGAACCATCGACCAAACTACTTCCCATCCGTATTTTGTCTGGACACGCGTCCATCCCTCAACTAAATTTGTGCTACCGGCGAATCACAGGCCTTGGGCTGGCTTGCTAGCTCATGTACTAATGGTTTTATATATATATATATATATATATATATATATATATATATATATATATATAGGGGAGGGATCCGATGAGAACCTCCTTAAGTTGAGAACCATTGTGGACAATTCTGGACCAATCATTATTTACTTATATGGTTTCCTTTTTTGAGTTTATTTATTATTCTTTATTAATTATATGAGATTCATTTTTTATTTATTATGAAATAGATTTACTTACCATTTTGAAATTGTGTTCTGTATTTAATTTACCGGATTTTTTTTGTCTAGATTTTTTTAATTTACAGATTTTTGAGGAATATAAATAGTGAACATGAGGTTCACTGCTTAAATCACTATTCAATATGTTCACCAGTTGGGTTCACTGTTACAATATGTTCACCACATGGAGGTTCACTGCTCAAAAAAATTATAAAAATATAAAAAAATATAGTTCGAAAAATGTTCACTATTCATATTCCTCAAAAATCTGTAAATTAGAAAAAAAATCTAGAAAAAAAAATTCGGTAAATTAAATACAAAACGAAATCTCAAAATGGCAAGTAAATCTGTTTCATAATAAATAAAAAAACAAATCTCATATAATTAATATAGAATAATAAATGAACTCAAAAAAGGAAACCATATAATTAATACATTGTTGTTTCATGTAAATAATGATTGGTCCACGTTTGTCCACAACGGTTCTCAATTTAAGGAGGTTCTCAACTGATCCACCCTCTATATATATATATATATATATATATAATAGTAGCAAAAATCGAATAGTCTGTTTCGTATGATATCTGAGGATGTGTAAAGTTATAAAGAGCGTAAATAAAAGTAGATAATTCAATAAACGGAATTAAATTTAACCCAATTGATAGATTCGGTTCGGTTTGGAGTGTTGATGGTTTGGTTACGATTTCAATTTTAAAAAAATCGAAGACTACGTGTTTCATTTATTTTTTTCATAATGAACTAAACCAAACTATTTCACTATATTTTACATTATATATAAATTTAATTGAATATGTAATTTAAGTTATACCTTTATATTGTTATTTATACAAAAAATCTCATATTTAGCAATTAAATTAGTAAATAAAGTTCGTAAAAAAAATAAATCAAATTGAATCAAATAATATGCTTTGGTTTGATTTGATTTGATTTTTTAAAGCTAACGATTTGGTTCGATTTCAAATTTTCCAAATCGGTTATAAGCGGTTTGCTTTGAATATTAATTAAAAATCGAACCGAACCAAATCAGTTCACCCCTGCTAAGACCATATGATAATTATGAAAGAGTACTCAACGAATGTTGGAGAATACTATACAATTTTTTTTACTTTTTTTTTATGGTCAAAGGTTGAATACCGTCTCCACCTTACTACGTAGGAATTATTATAAGTTATCTCACGCACATCTTCAACATATCATTATGCTATCTCACTCACATTTCCAACATATCACCTGAACCTAAAATTTTAAAATTGTTATCACCTAAAACCATTATATCAACATCTTATTAGTGATTCAATATATTTTTGACCAGCAATTGCCGGTAACCTACACGACCCTAACTAACATTCTTTCGCAGCTTATATATACATTTGTTTCTCGGCCACTCTTAGCAGCTCAACAAAAATAAGAAGGAAGAAAGAAACAGGGGAAATAATAATGTCATCGTCAGCAGGCTATTCGATGAGGATCAATACTAGCCAAAGCCCGGATTCCCTTCGAGCGAAACGGGTCCCCTTACGTGTCCTGGCAGCTCTGATGGCATCGCTGGAGAGACGAGCCAGCAGGGTCTCTGGGAAGTTCAAGGCGAAGGCAGCTGATTCGAGAAGGCTTATGTTGAGCGTTAGCAGCAGGATTAAGCGGGCAAACTATGATGATGAGGAGGAGGAAAGGAAGGGTAAATCGGAATGTTGTGGTGTGTGGCAGAAGGCCATATTGATGGGGGACAGGTGCCAGCCTCCTGACTTCTCCGGTGTCATTTATTACGATGAAGATGGGAAACGGATCGATCAGTTCCCGTGTCGCCGTTCTCCACGAAACAGCCCCCTGCCCAGCTACGCCGCAGCTCATGACCAACTCAGGCGTCTGTAACAATCAAGAATTGTGTTATATACAACTTTTACTCCTCTACCTCATATGTATATTTCCAAAAATACATACATAGGCTGGTCATGCTTATGACTTTTGGCGGAAAATAAGTTAAGACATACTTCCTCCCCCTTTAATACATGTCGTTTCAGGTTAATTTGAGTAGATTAAGGTGAAGTAAATGCTAGCGGTTGAACAAATTTAATGAAAGAGTGGTTGGTGTTTTTTTTTTAAAAATTCGTGCAAAAAATAAAATTGGTAGATTATTACCGGTGATGAATAAATTTTTTATTGATTATGATAAAGAAGTGATTAATGTTTGACATTTTAAGGTAGTTGTTGATAGTAAATACGAATTGAAAATTGTTAAGTGATAAGTAAAAATGGATAAAAAAATTCAGTTAAGTGACATGTAAAAAAAGACAGAAGAAGTATAGGGTACCAAGGTTTTCTTTATACTCCTTCACAAACACAAGATAGGTACTCTTATATAGATGATAGATAAAAGAGAAACATAAAAAAAGGGGTATTAATTATTGTTAATTTAAAAATTACGGTCATATCTATTCAATTTTAAAGTTTATGATTATTTAGATTTGTGAGGAATCAGTGTAATTTTTATAATTTTTGACCAACCTCATATATAAATCACTTTATTTGAATTCATTTGCACCCAAACCCCATTTTCTACTCATTCTACTATATGAAAAATATTTCCAAAAAATTAAAAAGAAATTATAATAAGAAAATCCTTTTCCATGAACAGTTTTTTAAGAAAATCATAAAAATAATGACAATTACAATTTGGAGAAGGTTTCTCATTTTAATTTTAACTCATTTTACTGAATGAAAAATGTTCCAATCACATTGCTTAAGTTATAAGCCACTCCAATCACATTGAAGATATTCAGAGTGATGTGTTGATAAGACAATAATTTACCCTATTTTTGATATTTATATTTAGTATATTTAAGTCGTGTCCTAGTATTTATGAAGAAAATGGTTTGAGAAGAGGAAAAGTACGAAAAGGATGCAAATTAGATCTAAATTGGCGAAAAACACAAATCAAGGGACCCATCTGTAAAACCATGAAACTTTAAGAGTTGATCTGTAATTATGCAAAACTTTAGGGGCCAATCTATAATGAAAGTACACTTTAGGAACCTAACTATAATTTCCATAAGTTAGGGGTCCGATTTATAAATATTCAAAATGGGGGTTGAATTGTAATTTCTGAAAGTTTGGGGCTCACCTGTCAACTAGTTGAACTTCAGGGACTAAAGTGTAATTTCAAAAAATTAGTTGACCAGAGTTGACCGAACTGACTTTGACTAGTTTGACCGATTTGACTAGCTTTGACTGGTAAATAATTATTGTAACCTATTTAGATTTGGGCCACAATTATCTTTCTAAAGCATATAAGATTACTACTATAAGAAGACAAATCAATTATACATAAGAGACTTGAGCTGAAACCCGAACAAGCCTGACATCGCACCACATCTTCCTGTTAGAGGGCCATGAGGATGAATTCCGTTTAGAGTTGGAGTTTCAAGAGACTAAACTTTCGTCTACCATTCTTATTTTACTTTCATAATTAATTTTATTATTGTTATTTCAATTATGCGTAGTGAATAATCGTCTCTGTCCTAGGGTCTTACAGATCCTAAGTTATTGCAAACTCAAATTCATGTTTATCAATTAAGTATTTTCATACATTATTGTTCATGCTCTTCGAATTACATATATGTATATCATATGTATGATTTGTTGTCTTATTGATCTTACACCCCTGTCTTAGGAGTTGGTATTTGTAGTAATTCAAAGTTAAATTATGCATGCTAGAAAAATTAAATTTAGAAATAAATTTGTTACCCTCTATGTTAGAGTCTTCTAATCCACGAAGACCAGAATCGGGATGGTTGGATATTTTACTTAGTTGTAGTCAATATCATTATTCTACCGAGACCAGAATCGAGAGCTTACCTAGGAACATTGAGTAGTTTGTTTATCTTGTGACTTGGCTGTATGTTTAGGAAATATTAGTATCAACACCCTTTGACTAGTATTTGTGAGTTATGAAGACCAGAATAATGAATGTAGTCAATAATTTACTGCGTAGGAACATCTAAAAATTGGACTCCCAGTAAATTATTTAGTGATTATGTCGTATTATTGAATTTACGATTTGGATGATTATTTAAGCTTCAAAAATAACATGAGAGTTTGTATGTAATTTAGATGAAGTATATCTTAGGATGCTTATTTTCTGAGGGTTGGAGAACAACATGTGGGGTATTAAGTTTGATCTTTAATCATGTTTCATAGTAAGAAACATGGTTAAGGAGTTGAACACCTTATTTGATAGTTTTCTTTGATTTTTGCAGGTTTGTGCTTTACCATCGCTTCTCTTTTGCCATCGATGAGCTCCATTCAAGTTCAATTGTAAAGAAAAATTTGAGTTGGCACTCAGGTGAGTTAAATATTATTGTTTTGAACATTATGAACTATGTGTTGATCAATGTTTTGTAAAGATTATTATGTGTGTTGATGTTTATATTTTTTGTATATGTGCACATGGAATCCGATTTAGGCGATGAATGCTTAAAGTGTGGGGGCATTGACAATAACCTCGGACATTTTTTGGATGTATCCGGCATTTGGGTAACCATTCTTTATGCTGCTCTCATTTGAATGTATATTTTTGTTGTTGTATGTTGTAGTAGTACATATATGTATATGATGTGTAGGAGAGAAGAAGAACATAAGTAATATTTAGTTGTACTTTTTATATTTTATTTTAGATAGTATTATAATATGAGGTGATTGTAACGAAGTTTTTTGTTTGTTGAATTTAGAAGTTTATGTAATTTGAGTTGTGATTTAGGAGTTGAGGAGTGTATATGGTTCAGTTTAAGAGTTTAATTTTAGTATGTGTAACAGAGTTGTGATTTATTATGTAATGTGTTTATTAATTCAATTTAGTTTAGAAAATTTGAGATGTAATTTTATTAGGTTTTTTATATGTAATTAAATTTAAAAAGTTATTTTTATTTCAAAATTTTAGAAATTAATTAAGTAAATTAGGAGTTTATGTAATAATTAGGTTGAATTTTAATTGGATACTGTTTCTATGTAGTTCGTTATGTTTAATTAAATTTAAATGTTTATTTATATTATTTAATTTAATTAGAATATTTGATATAGTAAAACCCATTTCAAGTACGCATATGACCTACTTACGTAATATGAAAATTACATCTCAGCTGCTAACGTCTACGCATTTACGATTATTAAAATCCCCCGTGTACATATTTCTTAGAGTGTGAAATGTGTCGTCACTAAGTGCATGCTTACTAAAAACACTATATTTTTATATTGTTTGAAAGCGAGAAGGGATGAGTTGTCATTAGATGTTTGTAAATCGAATTAGTGACGAGTATGAAGATGGAATAAATAAATTTTGTGAGTTTTCTCATCGACACGCTGATAGAGTAAAAGAGAAATATGATAGTTGTCTATGTAAGAAGTGTTGGATTGTAACAAGATGTACTATACCGAAAGTGAAGACTCATCTAATTTGTCATGGGTTTAACACAAAATACGACGTGTGGTACTTCCACGGTGAGAAGCCTCACTCAAAACGTCCCAAAGATGATGAGCCTCCACCGTCTGATAATATTTCTCCCGATGCTGATAAGAGGTTAAACCCAACAATATTGACAGAATGTTCAATAATATCACCAATAATTTATATGACCAAGCTGAAGATATATCTGATTTATTGAAACACGCGTCCAAGGCTCCTCTCTACTCGGTTGCACAGAATTCATCAAACTCACAACGATTCTCAAATTACACAACTTGAAAGCCAAACATAATAGGAGTGATAAGTCTTTCATGGAGTTTTTGATACTCATAAAGGACATGCTTCGAAATGGGAACGAGCTACTCTCCAGATCTTATGATGCTAAAAAAGTACTTTTCCAATCAATGCAAATTACGAGAAGATACATGCATGCTCAAAGGATTGTATTTTGTGTAGAGGGCAATACCAAGGACTTTCTGAATGTCCGAAATGTGCCGCTTCATGTTACAAGCATAAGGTGACACAGATAAGAAGACATCTTATGGTCCTGTCAAGACTACTTTATATTTGTTGCCAATATCGAGATTTCATCGAATGTTCGACAATAAAAAAAAAACTCAATTACCGAGGTGGCATGCGGAGGGTCGTACAGTAGATCAATATATCAGACATCTCGCTAGCATAAACCAACGGAAAACATTTGGTATTAAATATCTAGAATTTAAGTCAGATCCTCAAAATATTAGACTTGGACTTAGCACTAACAACATTAACCCCCATAGAAATCTCTTCAATCAACATAGCACATTGCCTGTCGTATATGCATCTACAACCTCCCCCGTGGTTATGTATGAACTGGGAGTATGTTGTGATTACGATGATTAAATCAGGACCAAAGTAGCCGGCAATGATATCGATGTATTTCTCGAGCCGCTTATTGATGATTCTGTGGGTGGATGGGGTGAAGGTGTATGATGTAGTTGCTCAAGATGAATTCACTTTAAAAGTCATACTTTTTTGCACCATTAATGATTTTCCTGCATATGAGAACTTCGTCGGTTAAAAATCAAAGGTTACAAAGCATGTAGTATCTGTGAGGACAGAAAAAGCTTGTGTCGTTTGACAAAATATCATAAAAACATTTATATGGATTAGAGAATGTGGCTGTCTATTGATCATTTCCAGCATCATAAGAAGCATTTCAATTTGCAAGCTGAAGAACGTACCGCTTCTGTTCCAACTGGACATGAAGTGTTTAGTAAGGTTTTTGAGATTTATACTAAATTAGAAAAATTAATCTAAACTATTAGCGGAGGAACCATAGAATAAGTGATCCATATATTTTTGACCTGCCATACTAGAAGAGTCAAATTGTTAGCCATTACATATATGTGATGCACGTTAAGAAGAACATTTGATACAGTTTAAATGATATATTATAGGATATTAAAGGGAAAAGAAAGGACAGAGTTAGCGCTAGACTGGACTTAATCAACATGAGTATGCGTAACGAACTAGCCATTGAAAAGGGAGAGAACAAGACATATCTTCCTCCTGCTTGTTTCACATTATCGAAAAAGGATTGTGAAACGTTTTATAGTTGTTTATACAACATAGAAGTTCTACATGTGTATTATTCAAACGTCAAGAAGATTATTTCTATGAAGAACTTTAAGATTCTGAATATTAAGTCACACGACCAATATGTTTTGATGCAATAATTATTGCCCATCGTAATTCGAGGAAATTTACCCAAGAAAGTAAGGCTCACATCGATAAAGTTGTGCTTCTTTTCAATGTTATCTGTAAAAAAATTATCTAATAGGGAGTTGGCTAAATTAGAATCTGACATTTTAGTTACGTTGTGTGAGCTCAAGATGTATTAACATAATGGTTCATCTCAGTATCCATCTAGTTCGAGAAGTAAAGGAGTGTGGCCCTATCTTCTTTCGTTGGATGTATCCATTCGAATGATACATGAAGATTCTTAAAGGGTACGTTCGGAGTCGATATCGTCCAGAAGGTAATATTATCGAGGGGTACATGGCAGAGGAAGCTGTGGAATATTATATGGTTTATAATGGGAACACGGATGCAGTTAGAATTCCATCTCATCCGTTGGAAGCCAACCACAATGGACGAGGTCGAATATGTCGTAAGTCAAAACTTGTGTCATAACAGAAGCTACGAAAAGCTCATTTGTACATGCTCCATAATGTTCCTGACACATTGTACTTCGTAGGATGTGGTCATGAAAAATGTTGTAATAGATCTGATAAAGCACAACTTCAAACATCTCATCTTTGCCACTTGTGAGCTGATCAGACAGCTGACTAAGGAGTCATCCAACTCACCATCCAGCTATGCTTCAGATCTGAGTGGGCTTAAAATATAACACAATTTTAATACTACGGTTGGCATAAAGTACAACAGGACCACAGTTTGAAAAAAAATCATTAAATAAAGGGTAACTGTTGTTCTTTTTGACAACCTATTTTTAGGGTAAATTACAAATACATTATCTGTACTCTCACCTGATTTCAAATCAGGTACTGTACTTTGTAAATTTTTAATTCAAGTACTTTAAGACAAATTTGAAACAAAAAACATTATAATTTACCTGATTAAGTGTGTATTCTCAATACCATGGAATAGACTATCTGATTTATAGTGTTGGTGTACTTAATATTATGAATTATAATATTTTTTATTTCAAAATTAGTCTTGGAGTACTTAAAATAAAATTTTATAAAGTACGGTATCTGATTTAAAATAAGATAAAAGTATAGATACTGTATTTGTAATTTAGCGTTTTTTATGTTGATTCCCTCCCCTGTAAGGGCATCTCCAACGAAGCTCCATGAATGAGGTTTATGTCAGAGGATGAATCTTACTTGACATGAAACTTCAATGTGGAAGATGGTTTATCCTCTTCTGACATGATACCGCTTCATCTACATGGAGCGCGCCATAAAACATATACAGTATTTTTAACCTGAAAACACCGTATAATGTGTAGACTTGATATGACGTTTTCACATTAAAAACGTCGTATATGTTATTGCTGAATACTTTTTACAGCGTTTTAAAGTTAGAAATGTCGTATATGTATTTAGAGTTTTTAAATAAATTGGGTTGGGCTTATACAGTGTTTTCAGATTATAAAAGCCGCATTTGGTTAAATATTTTATAACCGTTGTAGTTTACATTGAAAACAACCATGTAGTGTACTTTATTTAATATATTATTATATTTATGTAAAATTTTAATTGTTTTCTAAACAAATAATAAAAGTAATATAAATAAATAATAACAATATAATATAATATTTACTAAATTAGTAATTAATTGGATATGAAAATGTATAAAAAAGTAATATGATAAGTGGGTCCATGTGTAGAGTTGTATGAAAGATTTATTCAATGTGGGTGAAAAATTTATGAAAAAGAAATTTATACAAATAATAATGTGACATGACACAAATTTATTTTTAAGATTTATTCAATGGGATGTCCTAAGTGTGTCTAGAAGAAAGAGTTATGTATTAATTACATTGTAGTGTCTTGGTTGAAAAAAAGTATTGAACATAGACACATGAGGGGACTTGTCAAACCTAGGCTGCTGGGATGTTTCTAAAAAGTGACATGACACAAATTTATTTTTAAGATTTATTCAATGGGATGTCCTAAGCGTGTGTTGAAGAAAGAGTTATGAATTAATTACATTGTAGAGTCTTGGTTGAAAAAAAGTATTGAACATAGGCACATGAGGGGACTTGTCAAACCTAGGCTGCTGGGATGTTTCTAGAAAGTCTGACAGTAAAAGATGCCAGTCACTGTGTGGAGACACAATCATAGACTGCGAAACACAAAACTCAAAGTATGTTCAATTGGTTTAACTCAACTTGTAGAGGAACACATATTTCAAAAATATGTCCGTCTGGGAGAAAAGGTGTTTGTACTTCAAAAAGGAAACGACAAAATAAGAGCAGCACCTAATCTCATGTATCTTGAATAGTCGATCAAATGACTATATACGTTTTTCCTTATTACTATATTATATAGGATCAACGTTTCTTTTTGTAACATAAGAGAATTTTTTATTCTGTATAAACTATTATGTATAATTTATACAGAATAAAAGGTAAGGACAATTTAAACCTTTCACCTGTTAAGGTAGGAAAGTTGAAAATTTTTCAAATTTGCATTTTTAACTTCGTTTGCTATCAAATATACTTTCCCTCTTGGTTTGTTATCCATTCTACCCTACTTTTTAATTTTCATGGTTTCTAACTACGAAGATAATGAAAATTTTTATGCTTTTCAACCACGAAGATGACACGTATCTTCTTGTCGCTCGGTCAGCAACCTCAATGGGGATAGGTGGCATCTTCATTCTTCGAACCAACGAAGATGTTTATCATCTTTGCTGTCTTGAACCACGAACATATCTCGTAATAACTTCATTGTTGTAAACCACAAAATTTAAATTAAACTTCGTCGTTCCGAAGAACGAAGTTTTAATCCTAAAACTTCGTTGTTCCTAACAACAATGAGATTATGGACCATCTACAGATATTGTGTCCATCTGAGCTGGTTCCAACAGCATATGGTGACGCCACCTGATGATGTCGATGAGCAGACCCTGATGCAATATGCAAGGTCGTACATTCTGTTCATGTTGGGTTGTTCGCTGCTCACGGACACCACAGGGAACGAGATTATACTATTTTACCTTCCGCTACTTAGAGATATTGATGCAGTCTCCACTTACAGCTGGGGTAGTGCAGTTCTGGCCTTCTTGTACCTTCAGCTATGCACAGCTTGTGTTGGTAAACACAAGCTGATTGGGGGTGCGGTACTTATGTTACAGTTCTGGTGCTGGGAGTGAATGTTGATAGGCAGACCACAGCAGACTGGACTTCCAGATCATGTCTGGCCTGAGGGTGCAGAGGCCCAGCCATTGATGCTATCCGCCATTAGTTATGGGTAAGATTTCGATAAGATCACATCAAAAATTTGGTGTAACAACATTAGTATTTTTTTTATTTTTTTTTTAAAAGTGGATCGATAGTGGTTCTCCACTTCCCCCCTTGGTGGCTCGAGGCCGCACACCCCCTCCACTTTGATAGTGTACGCGCATACTCACTGCGGGCCAGCTCACGCGCACCTCCAGTGTATCTAAACGTAAATACAATACAAACAGGGCTTGAACCCAAGACCTTGGAGTTGTTAGACAACACTCAATACCACTAGGCCAACACCTTGTTGGTACAACATTAGTATTTATAACAACTATTTATCTTATATTGAATAGGCAATGGGCCGAGACGCGGACTTACGCACAGAGCCCTCACCAGGTGCTGTTGTACTACCAATACCAATTTGACCGACAAAGCGTCGTCGATCTGACATGGGTCCCATACGATGCGGAGAGTCTTCAGGGGATCAACTCTATTTGTCTGAGAGACCACAACATATGGAGCGCCGAGATCCCCCTCATATGTTTCTACATTATCGCGTGACATTACCCGTTCTAGGTGATGCGTCAGTTCGGATGGAAACCTATTATACCGGAACCCACGCGGGATGGTCACTCCGAGATGCATAAGATCGATAAGCACAAGGGGAAGTTGGACTGGGCATTGGAACACTAGCGATGGATACAAATATGAGAGCTTAGACATGACCATATTGCCACTGGTTCAGATGTGTTCGATCCAGCCACTCACGCTTCGTACAGTACCTGGTATGATAGAATCACAAGACGGCTCGTTCAGCCTACACATTTTCATATGACCATGTACCAGCCCACAACACATGAGCGCACTTTATTGGTAAGCTACTTCTGAAGTATATTTCATTGTAAAGTACTATCATTACCCAAGTATTAACACCACAATTTACTTTCTTTGTAGTTGAAGTCAGTTGTGCAATCATGCAAGGCTGCCACGAAAATATTTTCAGGTGACGGACAGTTGGTGAAGAAGCTTGCACACGATTTGTTCCATTCATGTCGTGCGACCTTGCGCGACATGAATCAGAAGGCACTTGTTCCTATTGATCCAGCTACGATCCGTCTAACAGACGGTAATATCTATTGTTTCAAGCGGGTGATTCTTTATGTAAATTACGAGCAACAGATTCTAACAAATTCATTTATGCAGAGAGAGTGAGTAGCTCTGTCCCTTACACTTTTCTTGGTGACGAGACAGAGATAGGGATTGAGGATGCTACAGAGGAGCAATTGGATGTCGACATTACTGGACCATCACAAGTCACACAGGCCGCAGAGACTCCACATGTTCGTAATGAAGCCATCCCAAGACATTCGACGCGCACAAAGAGGGGCAGAATTAGGTACACTCCTTCGCAGAAAGAGCAGGGGCGTCGTAGAGATTCGATCATTAAGTAACGATAGATTGTATAAAATTTTATAATATTTAGTATGTTCTTCTTCAGATTGTGCTTTAATTATTAAATAATATTCCCGAAGTGTTTTGAAACTGAAACGTATGTTTCGGTTGTCCAACAATTTATGGTTTAGCCATCCCGAGAAAGTAGAATTTCATCCCCGAGTTCAGTATTCGGACACTTCATTATTTGAAAAAGGGGGGTTTGAGTGAGTGAGGGGGTTCGCCTCTGAGTTTAAATTCCAAGAACTTCGCTGTTCCTAACAGCGAAGTCCATTAGAACTTCGTTGTTTCATACAATGAAGTTTCAGGATTAAAACTTCGTTCTTCGGAACGACGAAGTTATCACGAGCTATTTTCGTGGTTCAGGACAGCGAAATTAATAAACATCTTCGTTGGTTCGAAGAACGAATATGCCACGTACCGCCATGTAGGCTGCTGACCGAGCAACAAGAAGATACGTGTCATCTTCGTGGTTGCGAAGCACGAAAATTTTAATCATCTTCGTAGTTTGAAACTACGA
Source organism: Kalanchoe fedtschenkoi (assembly GCA_002312845.1). Taxonomy (NCBI): domain Eukaryota; kingdom Viridiplantae; phylum Streptophyta; class Magnoliopsida; order Saxifragales; family Crassulaceae; genus Kalanchoe; species Kalanchoe fedtschenkoi. The sequence continues at coordinate 195,690 of NQLW01000063.1, read as the reverse complement.
AAATGTAAAAGTAGGGTAGAATAAATAACAAACCAAGAGGGGAGGTAAATTTAATAGCAAACGAAACTAAAAATGCAAATTTGAAATTTTTTCAGTAAAGTTCTCTGCTGTGACAAGGAGAATCTTTTTCTCTATTATATATGCATATGTACTAGCATAGAGCAGAACAGAATGGGTGGTTGTGAGCGGTAACAGTCTCCCAAAATGAAAGAGCTAAAAGATGGGGGTTGAGCTGAGTCTGATAGGATCCGCGGCAGCAGCAAATGTTCCATTGGCAAAAAGCCAACTGTAGCGAAACGTGTGGAAATATTACGATTCCTTACCCGTTTAGTATAGGAGACCCGCACTGTTATCTGAATCCATGGTTTGAGATCACTTGCAGCAGCAGCAGCTCCTCTACTACTTATTCCAGACCATTCCTTAGCATCTTCAACTTGGAGGTTTTGGACATAACACTACGGAGCATATTGGTTGACAACGCAGTTTACTCCACATGTAAAGATGGAAGTTCATGGAACAGCAGCGATGTACATGGCAGCCCTTTCATGTTCTCCAACTCCAACATATTTCTGACTGTGGGTTGCGAGAACACCCTCATGAAAAATCGAAGAAAGCAAGTGTTGGCTGGTTGCACGTCGACTTGCCGAGGCGAAAGCCCCAGCTCTAATGGTTGCTACGGCATCAACAGCTGCCAGACCACAATTCCTTCCTCCCTCACTTTTTATGCCCTCACTTCCACACCCAATACATCTGATTGCACTTACTCTTTCTTGGCAAGCAAAAGTGATGAATGGTTTCAGACAAATTTCTCATCGGATCCGTGGATCACGTTCCTGTTTCACTTGGATGGGGAATACAGAGGGGTGACTACCCGAGAGGCAGTGAGCGTGGTCGTGCTCATTTCTGCTATTTAGATGCTGATCTCTACTATTGCCAGTGTAGCTACACCTATGAAGGGAATCCCTACATTGCAAATGGATGCCGAGATCAGCATTAATTTATATAGACGTGTAAATTCGATGATACATATATATATATAGACACGGGGTGTTTTAGTGAAAACCATAAATCTGATGAGAACTGGAAATTCAAAGCAAAAATGATGTGTTGTGTCTTGTATTTTCTGGACGCATGTTGTGTCTTGTGTGTTGACTCATGTCCACCCTTCCAGCCATTAGATCATCTGATCCAACAGTCAAGATTGAGTTCTCAGTTCTCACCTGTATTTGGGGTTCTCAATTGAACCTCATTCTATATATATACATATATAGATATAGGGGGTGGTCCATTGAGAATCGCAAATCATGTGAGAACTGAGAACTCAAGGCAAAAATGGCGTTTTGTGTCTTGTGTTTTGTGGACGCGTTTTGTGTCTTGTGTTTTGTGGACGCGTTTTGTGTCTTGTGTCTTATGTGTTGACACCATTTTTCCCTTTGAGTTCACAGTTATCACATGATTTGCTGTTCTCAACCGAACCTCCATATATATATATATATATATATATATATAGGGGAGGGATCCGTTGAGAACCTCCTTAAGTTGAGAACCATTGTGGACAATTCTGGACCAATCATTATTTACATGAAACAACAATGTATTAATTATATGGTTTCCTTTTTTGAGTTTATTTATTATTCTTCATTAATTATATGAGATTCATTTTTATTTATTATGAAACAGATTTACTTGCCAGTTTGAGATTTCGTTTTGTATTTAATTTACCGGATTTTTTTTGTCTAGATTCTTTTTCTAATTTACAGATTTTTGAGGAATATGAATAGTGAACATGAGTTCACTGCTTAAATCACTATTCAATATATTCACCACTTAGGTTCACTGTTGAAATATGTTCACCATATGGAGGTTCACTGCTCAAAAAAATTATAAAAATATAAAAAAATATAGTCCGAAAAAAGTTCACTATTCATGTTCCTCAAAAATCTGTAACTTAGAAAAAGAATCTAGACAAAAAAACCCGGTAAATTAAATACAAAACGAAATCTCAAAATGGCAAGTAAATCTATTTCATAATAAATAAAAAATGAATCTCATATAATTAATAAAGAATAATAAATAAACTCAAAAAAGGAAACCATATAATTAATACATTGTTGTTTCATGTAAATAATGATTGGTCCACGTTTGTCCACAACGGTTCTCAATTTAAGGAGGTTCTCAACTGATCCACCCTCTATATATATATATATTTGTTGCAACCAACTAACCTTTTGTGTGTCTTCTCCTCCCTCTGTCTAGTTGTATCAGCATGCTCCAAATGCAACGGAAGATGTGATCAAGATGTATTTACACACAACTTCTACTGCAGACGAAATAGAACGACTGAGATAATAATTGGTAATGAAGTCTTTCAATTCATTTTTTGTCAATTAACATTTCAGTTTTGAGTGCCGGTTATTTGATAAGACGATATGGCGTACGTGCAGCTGGAACAGTGGGTGGAGGTGGTCTGATAGTCATATTATTCATCTTCTGCTTTGGCATGTATAAGCTCATCAAAAGGAGGAGGGAACTGAAAATGAAAAAGAAATTCTTCAAGAGAAACGGAGGGCTCTTGTTGCAACAGCAATTATCCTCAAATAGCGATTCATTTGATACAACAAAAATCTTCACTAAGAAAGAGCTGGAGAAAGCGACTGACAGTTTCAATATTAGTCGAGTTCTGGGACAGGGCGGCCAAGGCACCGTATACAAAGGCATGCTTACAGATGAAAAGATAGTCTCAGTTAAGAAGTCGAGATTGGTTGATGAAGGCCAGGTGGAACAGTTCATCAATGAAGTAGTCATTCTTTCGCAAATCAACCACAGAAATATTGTCAAGCTCTTGGGCTGTTGCCTGGAGACTGAAGTTCCATTACTGGTGTACGAGTTCATCTCCAACGGAACCCTCTCCCATCTCATCCGCAATCAGGATGACGAGTTCTCACTTTCATGGGAGATGAGATTACAAATTGCCGCTCAAGTCTCAGGGGCTCTAGCATATCTCCACTCAGCTACTTCTGTGCCAATTTATCACAGGGACATCAAATCCAGCAACATTTTACTGGATGATAAATACGGGGCCAAGGTTGCTGATTTTGGAACGTCGAGATCAGTGTCCATTGATCAAACCCACTTAACAACCATTGTGCAAGGAACTTTTGGGTACTTGGATCCTGAATTCTTTCAGTCAAGCCAATTCACAGATAAGAGCGACGTGTACAGCTTCAGGGTTGTTCTAGCTGAGCTTTTGACGGGAGAAAGACCAATATTGTCACGAGCAGGGCAAGAGGAGAAGAACTTAGCTGCATTTTTCATTTCATCGTTGGAGGAAGATTTCTTGTTTGACATTATTGATGGAAGCGTGGCAAGGGAGGGACACAGGGATGAAATTATAGCACTTGCTGCCCTTGCAAGAATATGCTTAAACTTGAACGGAAAGCACAGACCTGCAATGAAACAAGTAATGTTTGAGATAGAACAAATACGAACATCTCACACCCCTTGTACTGTCTCGCAGGAGTTTCGTCGTGATCGGTCCTCCTACGAGATCAACAAGGAGGCTAAGGCTGCTCTGAACCCACTATCATTCTCTGATTACACTGGAAGCCTTTCAGACGATTCACACCATCTATTGCTCAATGAAAAAAGTACAAAAAGATTTGACAAAGCAAATTAATGGACAACTTTTTTTAATTGACTGGTCAGAATTTCTGACGCTGAAAGATGCCCAGGAGCATAGTTATCAGAACCGGACCGGAGGTCGAACCGGTCAGGGCTCCGGTTTTCGGTTTTCCGATTGAACCGGCGGTTCAAACCGGTTCGACCGGCGGTTCATTTAAATGTAATTATTATTAAATATCAGATTTAATCTACTAGTTATCCTAAAAATCATAAAATATCTTGATGGTCTAGTGGTTAGAGCTTTCGCATAGAAGCCCAAAGGGCTGGGTTCGAATCCCAGCTCAAGCATTTTAATAAAATAAATTTTTGACTATTAATGATATGCAATTAAACCTTAATTAAACCATCAATTACACTAAATCGGTTCAACCGGTCCGGTTCACCGATTTTGTAAAAAACCGGCCGGTTTATCCGGTTTTTTCCGGTTCACTGTGCACCCCGGTATTAATTTCGAATCGGACCGGTACCAGGTCCGGTTCCCGGTCCAACCGGTCGAACCGGCCGGTCCGGTCCGGTTCTGATAACTATGCCCAGGAGTTCTATTGCCTCCAAGCCTTTCCTATTCTCAAATAGTGAAAACGCTGCAGAATTGGATTTCCAGAAGCAAACCTAGCAATATCACTGTCACTGAAATAAGTGTTCCCAAGTTTTGAGTGAAAGCATCACTTCAAGATCTATGGACAAAATGTGTAAATCCGATGGTCTGGAGTGTATTTGTGAAATGATACCGTCCCCGGCAAGATGGTAAATCATGTTGCATAAGGGATTTGGCATATATTAAGATGTCTTGAGTTGGATTAGGATTATAAAAATTAAAAAATAAATTGAAATTTGAGATACAAAATTAAAATTTAAACTAAAATAAGAATATAGGAATTACATTTATCTTTTTTGAATATGAATAAAATTATTTTAGGTTGAATTTGAAGTGATGACTGTCCCTGATTTTCCTCCACTGGATCCGCCATTGATTGCCTAATTAAGCCCTATTTACATGAGAAATAGGTTTTGAACACACAAAATTACTGAATCCATTTGTTCATTCCTTCATTCACTTTCAACAGAATCACAGTCACAGTTAGAGATGCAACGATCCTGTTGGACCACCCAATGATCAGTGTTTGAGGTGGTCACAGGACAATATGATCAGGCAAAACTCAAGGTAGGTCCTTCCCATCTTCCCTCTATACTCAAAACAGGAAGGTCAGTGCTCACTTGAGGAAAGTACATGCAAGGAACAAGTACACATATATCACCAGCGATGTAAGGAGCTCTAAAGTCCAGGTTGGCCGAAGTAGAACTGAAGGGATCATTGGAACAATGAAAGAACCACACACCCAACCAGCCACAAGGGCTCCACATCTGCAATAGGACATAATACAAATGGGTTTTGTAGCTTTAGCTTAATAAATTACAAATGTTCATCTGTCATTTCATAAGTGTGTTTACCAATACCGATGCAAAACTTACCCGATAATGGAAGCTCTTGCTACACTCTTTGTTTTCTCATTCAAGAAATATATGCAAGCAGCCAGAGAAACTGCCACCTGCATTGGATTGCATTTTCAATTAAAAGGTCACAATGCTGACATGCAAAACAAAAGAACTGCAAGTGTTGAAATTTGAATAGCTGGAGATGAGAGCAAATTCAGATTATGAGAGAAAGCGCTAATAGGATGAGATCCGAAAACAAAACCTGAAATGCTGGTCCACCTTCAGCAGAATTCATAATACTCCAACCACCCATGAATGCAAAGAGGAACAGTCTCCTAAAGATAACTTCTTTTGGCGGAAGTTCTACAAAATCCAGAAGATTTTTTACCCATGTAGGAGACTCTTCCACTTGTTTTTTCAGTTTGCTTTTCAAGTTAATCTTAGACTTCTTTCTCTTCCAAAAACTGTCCATCAAAATTCTCTCAAAGGCGGCTTCTATAGATTCTTCACTGCTCTCATGCCCAGCATATTCCTGCAAAAGAAAATTGCGGGAACTCCAAATTTCTTCCTCTGAAGCACTGGTACTTATTCCGAGACGTTTATAAGGATCCCAAACACTGGATCTAGGGAACTTCTGAACATTACCTGGTGGAAAATAGACTGAGTACGGTATGGGGATCCAATAAACTAAAAAATATGGAATATGAAACCATTCAAGTAAACAGCATGTGATTTGTTGAACCCTTTAGGTCCTAAGAATCCTGTAAATTTCACTTTATCATTTCAAAAACCTAACGATACTGATTTGACATTTCCAACCACAAAGGGACCCAATGCAGAGAGTAAAAAGGATAAGTTGCAAGCCATAAAAGGGTCAAAGTAATTCATAAGCTTATCTGGATCTGTAAGCAAATACAAGATACCACCATTTGACATAAAAATCAGTCGGTAGTTTTACACGAAATATAACAACAAAAACTAAAAGGAAAACAAGAACTAAAGTATTATCCGACAGTTTTATTGACATGGGGAAAGAAGAACATATATTAATTCACTATATTCTCTCATCTTTAATAATAAACCCTTCCCAAACCACCTCTTTTCCGAAGAGAAGGAAGAAAACAAAGGGAAGAAATAAGCTATATGTTTGTGTACCTTCAAAGATAGGTTTTAGAAAATGTAGCTGACTTTTCCAATAGATTAAACATTGTTCATTATCACACTGGATAGTTGCCTGGAATGCTAAATGTATCGAAAAATACTAAATATTGAGCTGTGGAGTTTGATTAGTTTCAACAGCAAAAGGTTGTAAAAGCGAAACAACAAGTTGTAAAAGCAGGAACTTGCCCGCCAGTATCCACAAAGAAAAGTTGTAATAATAAGAAGATTTCAGTAGGTATAAAAAAAGTCAATATGTAATACCTCCATACGGGGAGTCAATCGCGCATTTCGGGCTCTTGAATGTCACTACTCGTGATGTAGCATGTTTATCCCCAGTTTGCCTAGTGTAACTGAAACCCATTTAAAAGAAAGTCAAGTTCCATCACCACCCATAATTGGTTTCAGAGAAAACAGATGAGCATCAATTCAACTATTACTTAGAAATAGAGACACCAAACAGAAGTTAAAAGTATAAAGATCTCATGCCCAACCCTGATGAGTATTACTCACCACTGTCAATACCAACACAAAAATAAGAGATAACTCCTGGTATGTACTGTCTTCCTCACAAAAAGCAACAAAATACATAATCGGAAATTCCTACACATATGTAAAATATACAAATCTAGATAATTACAGTCTCTGGTGGCCGCCGAACGACGACGCAAGGTTAGGGTTTGAAAGCAGCGTTGAGGATGTCATACTTTCCCGAACCAACACCAATCCCTGTTTTACACCACCGGGAACGGAAGACGCGAGGCGTTAGTTACTTTGAAGTCGCGGGCAAAAACGAGAGAGATGATGCCACCAGATAAATTTGGAAACGCAACGCTTGATGATGAGATGTCGATTGGAGTCTTCAACTAAAAATATTCCCAAATTCTTTGAGTGCAAAAGAACGCTGTTTTAACAACTTTCATTTCACCCCATTTAGTCCCCAACATTCATTAAAATAGTTATGTTAATTAATTTGATATCTATATTTATCAAAGAAAAAATCACAAAAGAGTTCTGCACTATTACCATCGTTTACTCATTTGCGGTTTGAACTATCACAATTTCCAAAAAGGGTGTAATAGAAAAAAATTAGACTTATTTTAGATGATGCTTAAGATCAGTTTGTTTGAACACTTAAATATACTTGATCTTATTAAATTTGTTGAGAATTATTGATGATTGAGTATGAAAAGACGTCATTTTATTTATGTACTCAAAATGATATTATTTATTTTGATAACCAAATGACATAATTTCCGTACACAAATCTAAGTCTTATAATAATATTAGTTTAGAAATGTAATGATAAATTTTATTTTAGAAAATCAGTCCAATTTTTTAGCGCACCCTTTTTGGAAATCTTGGTAGTTCAGACCGCAATTAGGTAAGTGATGGTAGTTGAGGTCCCCTTTTTAGTTTTATCCCTTTATCAAATAGATACATATATTCAACCTTTATTTTTTAAAAAAAATATATATACATTTTTATTTCACAATGAATATGATTGCAGATCACCTCACGCGCAACTCTAGCCTCTTCGCTTGGTTGGCTAGGGGGGCACACCTAGTGTTCCAAAAATCGTTATGCGGTATTAGACGATGGACGTAACATATAATGACTAATCGACTAATCAGATTGTTAGATGGAGTTATAATAATAATAATAATAATAATAATAATATAGACTTATAAAAATAAATATTTTCTTAAAAATTATAAGTTTGGAATGGTTAGGCGCTAGACGGAGCGTTTTAACATCGCTTATAGACTAATCAGCCGCTTATACAGCTTGCCGAATGCTTTTAAAACAGTGTTACACCCCTTCCTTATCTTGTCATTATAACCAGACTCATTATAGGTCAGCTTTCGCGGTGCTCCATCATATCTATCATGAGACCAAATTATTCCATCTCATTCATACTTAAAATTTAGAACCATTCTTGAGTGTTATTTGATGATTTTAGCTCATTTTTATATGTCGGCTGATTTTAGATCTTAATGCGACGCTAAAGGGGCAATTTTAGAGTAAAATTAAGACAGTGAGAGAAAATCTGAAGACAGTGATTAGTCGAGCGCAAAAACCGCACACATAAGTTCACTATCGCGAGCTGGGGAGAGCTGACACTTTTTTCCCAAAACATCACGTTTATTACATCAAATTTTGTAGGAATTATTAGAGTCCCTATCGGTATTAGAATGTTATCTACTATCCCTCAAGGATGAACATTAGATCAATCAGCTATTAAAAGGAATGCTCTTGTTTCGCACAAAGGTCAAGGATTCAGAGCTGTGTATATATTATACAACTTCATATTAATTCCAGCTCCTAGATTTAGCCTACATATATTCTGAACATTCGTGTCTAGCATGCATAGAATGATAAACATATCTGGAGCATCACATTTTAATGGCATGTTATAGGATGAGATAGAAGATACCATTAGCTTCGAGCTTTTCTCTTTTTCTTTCTTTTTCACTTTGATTTGGCTTGGATCTGAGATAAGAGAGTACATAGTGTTAGTTGAGTAATTATGAACATTATAAGTAGGTGTAACCTATGTTTTATGTATTGAAACAAATATGAATTACAGGTCTGAGATTGAGTTAGGCACATGGAGGATGAATGCGCGCGCGTCATCCAAGAACGGGCTTTCTTCTTCTTTAAAAATGTCTCTGGTCGCGTGCTAGGCATAATACCGGTATGCGTGCGACATCCTGCGTGACAGTGGTGTTAGCAGTTATAAAATTGACTTCTAGGTTCCAAATATTTGTTCCTCCTCCATGTCTAAGGTATTGGCATTGGGTGAGGATTCTTCTCAGTTTGTGATGGTAGATGGCCCTACAAAGATCTGAGTTCATTAACATCTGTGGCTATTTATGACAATTGTCTTTTTATGCTAGCAAGTGTTATGTCCATCTTCTTGTCATGTTCTTTGATGTACTCCTCCAGTTTATCCACTCGTGCTTCAAATCCACTGATGGTAGCTCCTCGTTAAAATCAGGGAATAGAAGATCTTGGTTTGATGTACTTGTTGTTCTCATAGCTCATGTTGAGGTGGTTTTGAAGGCTTGGATGGTAACGTGTGGGCATTTTAGTTCCTTATTGCTGCCCTCGGTGACATCCATTAATAGACATCAGGTCTTCTTCTTGAGCTGCAGGTTCCTGCCAAGAAAGACACACGTAAGTTGTATGTTTTATAGACATGCATACCTTGCATTGTGTTGGTATTATATTCTTCATGGCTTGAAGTCTAATCTATATCATGGTCTTTATATCTGAAATCTCTGAGGATGGAGTTGAAAGTGCTGACAATTGGGCAGGTATTGCGCTAGTATCCAAGATTGCAACCTTGAACACTCTGCGGGATCTTGTGAACAAGCGGGTGTTCTCGGCCATCTCCTTTATAATTGTCCAAATCTCCTCAAGATACTTATTTTATATGCTTCCAGCAGCCGCTGCCTCCAACATCTTCCTCTTTTGGGGTTGAATTCCTTCTACATAGAACTCAATCACGTTTCAGTCCAAACATTTATGACTTTGGCACTTTATGGTTAATCTTTTGAAGGGTTTATAATAGTCATAGATTGTCTTGTCCTGCTATTGTTTCACACCACATATCTCCTTCTAGATCTGAGATGCTTTACCTGTAGGAAAATACTTTGCAAGAAAGGCTTCTTGCATCTGATTCAAAGTTGTGACTGTTCTTGTAGGCAAATACAATATCCCTTCCTTAGCATAATCCATTAACAAAAAGGGAAACGATAACAACCTGTAATGGTCAATATCAGCACTAGTCGGCTTCATTAGTGGGAGCTTTCACAATTGAAGTAACGGTGTCTCTCGATCACATGTGAAGAGAAGCCCGTTGTAGCCGTAAAGATTGTTGTTTAGAGTGGTGTGAAGGCTCTCATTTGATCGTGTGACATCATTTTGTTCCTCCCCATATTAACTCAGCTTCGTATCTATTAGAAATCAGCTTTTGTATCTCTTGTAAACTTCTAATCTTTACAACTGAAAATCAATGGAATGTATATGATATTTACATCATCTCCCTCTCTCTCTAAACTTTAAACCCCTAACTCCTTTTTTATGATAATAGAGCTGTGATTTGCTACAAATACATCAAAGTCAATAATCTTTGTCCGTGAAATCTCAGTCTGGAAGTTCTAGACTAATTTTGTTACCAAGTTAATAAGGAATTTTCTTTCAAAAACCTGCTTTAGCAAATTCTTGTTTTAAGTGGTTCTGATTCAAATTTTGTGATTAATGGTGAATAAAAATTATCCTCTTGAAAATCTAAATGTTGAAGCTGCTAGCAATATACCTAGTGATATCTCAATTCAGGAGTTACAAAAATAATTGCTCGACATCCCTATTACACTAAACCTTGTGACCATTTTGGCACTAAAATTATCATAATGATTCTCTCTAGACTTGATTCTTTTGGTCAATGGAAGACAAGTATAGTTATAACACTTTCTACGAGAAATAAACTAGGTTTCATATGGAACAGTAGCAATTCTTGAAGTTGATTCAAAATTGTTATTTGATTATAATTGTGCTAGTGAAAAAATTGTTTCATAGATTCCTAATTCGTTAGCATCTTATATAGGTGAGACTGTTATGTATGTGAAAAATGTAAAAGACTTGTGGAGTGAACTGATCAATAGATTCAGTGAAAAGAATGGTCCAAGAAAAGCACAATTTATGGCTGAGTATTACTTTCTTAAGTAAGAAAATCTCACTATTGAAAAGTATTATGCTAAGTCAAAAGGATTAAAAGATGCCATTAATAATATGATTGAAGTCAGAAGGTGTGATTGTGTTGTTAATTGCACTAAACATCAGTATGGAAGGTTGGAGGATGAGAAAAGATCAAACAATGCATTAAGGGATGATTTTCTTACTATCAGAAGTACTATTCCACTAATGCATCCCATACCAAATATAGAAATTGCCTATGCAATGATTATTCAAAAAGAGAATCAAAGACATAGCATGTCAAGAAATCTAAATGAAGCAAAAATCTTATTCAACAAAGTTCCATACTATTAGTCTTCCAATGTAAACGAGATTTACAAGAAATGACTCAGATAAAGGCAAAACAGTTGTATGATACTTTTATTGTAAAAGGCTGGTCATACAAAGATTCAGTGCTATAGATTGATTGACTTTCTAGAGTATCACAGACTCTATAGGCCATTTACATCTCAACAACTTGCTAATAAAAAAAGCATTGCTTCCTACAAAGCTAACATGCATATTCAATTGTGTTAGAATGCAATAATGTACCTTCTACTGAATTAAAACCTACTAAAGTTACTAATCAAGCTATTCTAAATTTTACATCAGATCCAGTCCAAGAAATTGGACCAATCAGAATGCTTCCCATCAACCATCTACATACACTACAAACTCAGACATGTCAGATATATCTCGATGTCACTTAGGTTTTACTGATGATACTGAATGGATTCTTGATTTTGGTGCCTCAAACCATATCACCTCCTAAATAATCTTCTTTAAATTCCTCAGCCTGCTCATTACATTATTCACCTTCTAAATGGCCGGACTTCCATAATTTGTACAGTCCCTCGTACATCTTTCTTACCTTCTATAATGTCTTATTTATACCTCAATTCCATTACAATCTTAAACATTCGTCTAATACCATGATATTTACCTCTGATTCTTGTTTCATTCAGAACTTATTATTGAAGAATATATTTGTGATTGGTTGATAGTGCAAGGTCTTTAAAAAAGTTCTATCTCTCCTTCCATTCAAGTCTTATCAGCCTCATTATCTACTGGTTCTATCAATCTCTTGTGACATATGAGATTGGGATATGCATCCTCGACTGCTCTCCATCACATTTCTTAAACAAAACTATCCTCTACTAATAAATATAATGCATGTGATGCTTGTCATTTAGCTAAACAAACTAGATTAGTACTTCCAGTAAGTATTTTTACTACAAGTTATGCTTTTGATATCATTCACAGTGATGTTTATGGTCCTTAAAAATATAAAACACATGATGGATACAAATATTTTCTTCATATATTATATGACTTTAGTAGGATCACTTGGATTTATCTCATGGCTTGTAAATCTGAAGTTACATCTATACTTTTTTCCTTTATTTCTTAAGTTTAAAATTAGTTGTCCTCTATTGTTACGATACTCAGATAATGGGGCTGAGTTCCTCAACTCCACTATAAGTTTTCTTCTCCCTTCTAGAAGTAATACACATCACACTTCTTGTGTGAAAATTCCATAACAAAATGAGAGACCTGAGTAACCACTTTTGTAATTTTTGAAGCCATACCTAATACGAAATTCCTTCAGAAGTCTACAAAAGTATAAAACTGTTATTTTTCTAACTCATCATTAGTTTAATATGAAGAATTTATATCACTTTTCAGGCAAGCCAAGCACCCCTTGAGTGTAAAAAATTGAGTGAGAAGCAATCTCACACAGTGTAAGTCAAGTGTAACACCCCCCCTACCTATTTCTTATAAAAAACAGTCTCAAAGTCTAAACTACCTTGATTTGTCAACTATAAACCAATTCTTGCGCTTCTCTGTACTCTTCTATGTATGTTCTCTCTATATTCAGCATGTAAATCCTTCTTTATATAACTGATAAATGTTCTACATTCAATAGGAATAGTTAGTTATACTAAATAATAGCAATTCATTTTCTTCTCAGCCTCTGAATTAGAAGTATTAAATATTAAGAGGTTATCTTCTAAAAAAAAGATAAGAATTTGGATGTCTCAAATCTTCTTGAAGAACTTGAAAGCCTAGTTTAATTAGAAATTGCTAAAGACAATTGCCAATGGTCAAATTAGCTATGAAATATGCTTGTCTGAGTTATTTTGGAATGTGTTTATCAATATTGTTTGAGCATCTGAGCATTTTTATAGTTGTAACTAAGTTTCCGTTGATTTTCCATGAGTTGCAACTTATAACAGAAAGTGAACCTATATTTTGTCATAAGTATCGGTATATGTGACCCTTAGGTTTAGTCACTGTTTTCTTGCTCCATGAGTCTCACATTGAGTGCCATTTACTAACATAATTTTTTTATAAAGACAAAAATAATCAAATAAAAATATGAAAGAGCTAAAAGTTACCTTGAAGTTGTTCCAGACTCTAAGCGCCAACTATAATATTCCTTATACAATTTTTGGAGTGCCGAAAAATCTGTCATACATACTGAGAAAGATAAGAAATATGAGGCCATTCATAAAATGACGTTATTTGTTCGGTGAATTTTAACTACAAGTCAAAATAGTTTGGTGTTGGGTCGCTCGAATTTATGCCTCTACATTCTCATTCAAGTATGTCAACAAACATTTTACCAAAAAAACGAACAATTTTGATAACGAAATTCGACATAAAAAACGGAAGAGACAACCTTAAGAGTGAGTGCTAAAGATTTTAAAAAAAATTGGGAGATTAATCCGAATAATCAACGTCAAATCCATTAATATTGTAATTCTTGTCAGATGAAAGAATGATAAGGATGATGTTTTCGAGCAAGAGTATGCTCGCACTCAAAAACTAATTTTGCTAATTAAAAATCGACCATTGAAAATATATATGATTTCATGATTGGTATAAAAGAGATATTGATTAAAAAATTAAAAAATAAAATTAATTTGATTGGAATCATATGGAGAGGGGAAACTTATTTGAATGATTTAGAGATTTGCATCGTGATTATTCCCTTCTAAGTAAAAAAACGTATCCTTCCAAAAATAAATAAATAAACTTGTACGGTACTCCCTTCGTCCTCTAATACAAGTCGTTTAAGGTTAGTTTGAGTAGATTAAGAAGAAGTAAATGCTAGCGGTTGAATAAATTTAATGAGTGGGTGGTTGATGTTTCTTTTCAAAAAATTCATGCAAAAAATAAAATTGATAAATTGTTACTGACAAAAAAATTCGATTAAGTAACATGTAAAGAAAAACAAATGGAGTATGTGACATGTGAAAAAAGAAAGGCGAGGGACTGCAAAAACATGGTAATGGAAAATGCATCGAATTAATTAATTATTATAAAACCAAAAAAATTGCAGTGAAGAGAATAGAAAAGAATAATAATAATTGATTGATAGGAGTGAGAAAGAGAGAAGGTGGAGGAGGCGAATACGCACCCACCCACCCACCACCCTATCCCCTCTCCCTCAATCAATTTTTATCATCTTCCTTCTTCTTCTCTTTGCGGCGGCAGTACCACTCGAATTCACAAACTATGACGTCATCGTCGAGCTCTTGGAGCAGAGACGAAGACAGAGCCTTCGAGGACGCCATAGCCACTCACTGGGTTGAAAACCTAGAGGACTCCGACGAGCATTGGGAGAAGATCGCCGCCGCCCTCCCCACCAAATCCATCCACCAATTGAAGCACCACTATCGCCTCCTTGTCGAAGATGTCAATGATATCGATGCCGGAATCATCCCCCTCCCCGAATATGTCGGCGACGACGCCTCGCCCTCTTCTTCCTCCAAGAAATCTCCTTATATTGCAGATAGTAATAATAATAATAATAATTCTAAGAAAGGTTTCCCAGGGCATGAATCTAAGGCCAATTCGAATAGGTCTGAGCAGGAGAGGCGCAAAGGCATTCCATGGACCGAAGAAGAACACAGGTATATATATTTATATTTATATTGATATTTATATTACCAGATGTCTTGTAGATAGCCAGGTTTTGAGATTATTCTGCTCCTGCAAATTCACAACACTGGGTGGAAAATGAAGAATTGTTTGTTTGTTTGTGGCTGCCTGCTTAATTCGCAGGTTGTTTCTTCTTGGTTTGGATAAGTTTGGTAAGGGAGATTGGAGAAGCATTTCGCGCAACTTTGTCATCACCAGGACGCCAACGCAGGTGGCCAGTCATGCCCAAAAGTATTTCATACGGTTAAGCTCCATGAATAGGGACAGGAGGAGATCTAGCATCCATGACATTACGAGTGTCAATAACGGAGACATTACAACTCCTATAACGGGACAACCTGCCAGCACAAACCCTAATGGTGGTGTGCCTGCAGGACCTACGAAGCACAGGCCGCCCGAAATGGGGATGTATGGAGCTCCAGTTGGACAAGTGGTGGGCGCCCCCGTGGGTCATGTTGCCGCTGTTGGGACTCCCGTGATGATGCCGCCGGGTCACCATCCTCCCTATGTTGTTCCAGTTCCTTATCCAGTTGCCCCACAGCCAATGCACCAACACTAGCTGCTCCATTTCACATTCTGAAGCTGGACATCAGCCGAAGCTAGATGGTACAGGACACCACATGGTTGCTTGCACATCAATGTACAGATTCACCAACATGTGAGTCTCTAAGACTTTGCAACCGTTTACAGTATTAAAGTTTTTTATCAAGCGGAAAAACTCGGGGTTGCCATCAATAAATATAATAAAGCTCTATCTCATCTATCATTGTCATGTCATGTACTTTGTGCCTGGAAGGTCTAAATACTCACCTCACTAATGTGGACTTGGGTACAGCCATGGGTAAAATTTCTCTACTACTTTTATGATTCCCTTTTTTTTTTATCGAAGCATCTGTTATTACTTGGGTCCCCAGCTTGTTTACATTACCACTGCTCCAATGCCATCGTAGCCTAGAACAGGCTTGAGCTCATGTGGCAATGCCTCTGTAGTGGCCGATGCATCAAACATTTTCATCCCCATTTCCATCATAACGGCACCTGCAGCCGTCTGTTAACAGCTTGTTTTCCTGAGTCAAGGCAACCAAGAACTAGATAAATCATAATACTCAATTGTGCTTCTCATAGAATGTAAGTGACAGCAAAACTATGCAAAAGCAGAATAATAATCTCTTCTGTGTTGTGTCTTGTTTAAAGAAAATTTGTGTGAAGGAAAATATATAAATGAGAAGAAATATTTTGTTTGATTAAGAGAATTTTTAGAAAGATGGAAAATGAGAAAAAATAATTAAAATAAATAGTATTTTTAATAATTTCTCCATAATTTTACACTTCTAAAACAAACAAGTGAAAATTTGATTGAATTTTTGAGAAAATCACTTTTTTTCTCATTTTCATTTCTTCCTCATTTTCCCTAAACCATACATTCAGTAAAATATATTAATAACAAACAGACATTTGTTCTCATCTACTGCCAAACTATGCAATTACAACTAGTCACAAAGCAATATAATATTCCTGTGAAATATACCATACTTTATTATCCTATTATTCTCTACTCAGATCTTCTTCACACGTAAGAAAAAAAAATGCAGAAAATTAGCATAATTATTCACCCAACTTGCTGATTCTCACGCACTTTCCCCAACTTGCATAATTATCCAATTCCTTGTAGACATTGGGTCTGATTTTATTGCACATGTCTCCATAAAAACACATTAATAAGGATTGTGTTCTCTGGCACATGTGCATAACGCAGTGCTGAAGTAAATAAACAGTTATATTAGTGCTTCTGATGCAAATTTCAAAGAGCTAAATAGATTGGAAGTAAACAGAATACAGGAAAAATAGATGAAGAGTAGAGTCAGAAAAGGGAAGAGATGAGACTTGGAAGGAGGAGATGACAAGAAGAAACGGATAGGTTTAGATTAATTTCTTCGTTATTCTTTCCACTCGGGTAGCACAAATATATATATATATATATATAAACTATTTTAATTTACGAACCATACCTTTAGTTCTAATCATTACCTGAAACTCTCTATAAGTAATTAAGTAGTGCACTTTGTTCTCTGTAATATTATTCGCGGCCTTAAAAATGACCTTGTCCATAAGGTCAAGAATTTTAGTAGAACGCCAGTAAACAAATTGGATGAGGTGTTTAATCTTGATGGTGGCAACGATCAGACGCTGAGTTACTAGGAGGAAAACTTTCCATCTGAACCAAACCAGAATTAAACAAAGCTAAAATTACACATTTATGAAATTTGTACGCCCATCAATTGAGCTGCTTGTACCCCCAAACCAAGAATGCTCAAGGGTATGTTTGAAAGAGTTATGGCTGAACTCAAATAGGTTTTCCAGGCCATTGCTGAATTTGAGTGGATTAAGACGATGGTGAGCTTGAGTTTGAGGGACAGTGTGTTTGTTTACCTTTATCATGTTTTTAAAAATTTAGGAGGTTTAAGGTTGTCAATTAGAGTGCCAATTATTTTTCAAGGGCCAATGCCCTAGTTTAACACATTTTTTGCGGTGGATTTGGTTCTGTTTAGGAATTTAGCTTTCTTAATCCTCTTGCACATAACAGATGCTTCCACGGGAATTAGTCTAAATTGTAAAAAATTCGAAACAATCGCCACATCAACTCCACAAGGGTTTGATATTCATTTTTTGAGATCCACCACTTACCAACGACATGGTACACACTTTTCATAATTTAAGGAAGTCCATGTGATAGGCTTGGGATCCGAGATACAACCACCGCAGAAGATTAATCGAAGCTTCACGATGCATTGACCTGGACGTCATTGCTGATTAGATTCAATAAACTCAAACAATTTTTTATTTATTTAAGTTACTTAGCTTTGATACAACAGATATTTTTGGAGACTTAAAAAAGTTTCATTTCCAGAAGTAGAAAGAAATTTATAGCCCTATCGCCACTGGGTACCTGGTACATCAATGGAACCAAATGTTCCATCAAGAAGGTCCACTATGGACAGTCATTACATGGCTATGGAAAAAAAGGAAACAACTAGGCTGGCTCATTTGGACAGCCATTACATTTTGTGAACAACAGAAGAACCGGAGTCCTCTCAAAAAAAGATAAAACCAGACCCCTTTTCTACTGTGTTGAGGTCTCTACAATATCTCAGCTCAACTCCGGTAGATGATACTCAGCTTGGTCAATTTTGTTTTTCTTCAGAAAGGTTGGTTCTATGCCACATCTCTAGCAAATTTAATGTTTTTCCTTATGAGCTTCAACTTAGGTATTTTGGCGAGTATCATATTCATGTAGTATCTGCAATCTTTCTTTAACGCTTCCCACTCTTTTTCTCCTCATTGTTAAATGTTCTCGCATTTCTTTCTTTCCAAGTAGCATAAATGGAAATATTTACGGCTGCCTTTCCAGCACTCTTTACGGATGAAGAACTTGCAAGAGCATTTTCTGCAAAATCAGTGACTTCATTAAAGGAGCATCCATTAAAATCAAGGCCAACTAAACCTAAGAGGAATTGAAGAATCCTCTTTAGCAGTTCATACTCAAAAAATAGATGCTCCTAAGATTCATTATGTCTCTTACACAAAATAGAGACAGGGTCAACCATAATCCCTATTTTCATCCGACTGTCTTTAGTGCTTAACCTCTTTAGCATGGCCATCCAAGATATAAAAATTTATTCCAACAGACGTGGAATAGATCAATTTTGGTAGCAAAGACTATCATGTCAAGTATTGGTATACAGATAATGTCGAGAAGGGCTTACCTGGACCCAACCACATCTATTAATTATTTACACAAGACACCATATCACTGCATGCTTGAGCACATTCCAGGATTTTTTTGGTAATCCAGGATAGGTGTGACTTTATCTGCATAGCATATTTTGACCCTTAATAAAAAAACATATGCATCCATCTAACCCATAAGAATTCCTTGGCTAATAACAGATCACATACTTGGACAGCTAAAAGGGCAGAGTTTTGTAACAAAAAGTTTTCAATACCCAACTCCCCTTTAGCCACAGGTGTACAACATTTTGCCCATGCCACTGGATATTTTTTTGATTTCTCAATACCTAACCACAAGAATGATCTGCACTTTGCTTCAGTATTTCCAATTATGAACTTAGGTAGCATAAAAATCCCAGAAATTTGACAGTGTTGATAACACAGCTTTT
The DNA here is from genome assembly GCA_002312845.1 of Kalanchoe fedtschenkoi. NCBI lineage: Eukaryota > Viridiplantae > Streptophyta > Magnoliopsida > Saxifragales > Crassulaceae > Kalanchoe > Kalanchoe fedtschenkoi. Next base: position 176,551 of record NQLW01000063.1, on the reverse strand, counting down.
ACTAAAACCAATCTTCCTACAATGATAGAAATATGTTTGTCCTTGATTTTATTTTACTCAAGACAACATTAACTATAGTTTGGTAATATGTTATTCGTAACTTTTTTGAAGATAGTGATACCCAACGTATCTAACATTCCCTCATCAAAACCTGTCTAGGATATCAAACTTCTCTTTTTATTCCCTTCCACCCTAGCCACAAAGATCTATGATTTATAGAGATGGGTGTGGAGGCCAGTGGCCTCATCAAACTTGCATAAGGCAGCTTTATTCAAGCCAATTGATCTGTTATTTGCTT
>NQLW01000063.1:158087-176114 GCA_002312845.1 Kalanchoe fedtschenkoi | reverse complement strand
TATTCTCATCCCAACATAACAAAATTCTACCAATGGAATGTGAATTGAAGTTGTCAATGTAGTTCCATCCTACCGGTAGATAAACTTGCAACCTCTTTCGGCCTATTCTGAATTCAGTTTGTTTTCATTCAACACACATCAAGAGATGTTATGGTTTTTAATAAAATTTCAACTTCTTATTTTTTACCCTATTAATTTTTTCCCTCACATTCCAAAATGCAAAATCCATTAAATTAAAGGGGGTTTTAGGGGTACCGTCTCATGTGATCTCTCCACTACCTGATCCACTACTCTGTTACTTGTAGTATTATCCTTGCTAGCACTCCTCAAAGCCTCGTCAGAAGTTTATTCTTCTTTTTCCTTCTTTTGTGCTTTGTTCAAATGGTATCTCTGCCATTTATTTGCTTTTCCTTATAGCTTTGTCCTCTGGGTTATGTAGCTAATGTCTCCGCTCAAAGTTATGGGTGTGGATGGAGAGCCAGTAGCAGTCTTTGCTGGAGATGATGAAATTGTTGAAGACTCAACAGCTTCAAGTGAAGATACCATATGATGTATCTGCTGTGGAGTCTTCTGGAATTGGACCACAGAGTGTGGTACAAGTCCATGTGAATCCACAGGATGACCCACTTTTAGAGTATAAGCAAGAGGAGTAGCAGGTCCTAGGGAACTCTCCTCTTGAGATGATGATGTAGCCAGTATTTGACTTAACCTGCACCAAGCCTCATCGGTCACGAGTCACGACATGTTATTGATATTGATTGAGTTTGAGGGACCTTCGTTGACCGAATCCATCTATAAACCTAGACCCCAGTAACCTTCATAACCAAAACGTTTGTATTGATTGTGGGTGCTGGGTTAGTAGAGGTAGGCTGTAATTTTGGCACACATTGCTTTTTTGTCCCTTCCTCACTATCCTCATGCATCAGCTTCTTTAGGCATTTTCTTTTTTCATGTGTAAAAGTCTGGCAATCCTCAGAATGGGGAGGGTACAGTTCATATTCAACATGTTGATGGAAAAGTTCTTTTGATACCACAGATTGAATATAAAATATATTAATATATATAGAAATTGTCTGATTGCAAAACGGCTTCAAAAACAAAACAAAAAAATTTGACAAATATAAAAAGTGAGTATTTTCAATGAAATAATTAATTTGATTTAAAAATGAAAAATATTTGAAACCACTAGTGACGTGGTAAATTCTAATTATTTAAACCCTAGGTTCCATTCTTCTTTCAGAAAGTTGTAATTCAACAATGTACCCTTTTTTCACATCCCTTCGTTTGCCTTTTCAGCATTTGCCAATTGTATGCCCATAGGGTAGCACTTCATCTTTGCACCACAAACAAATCGAATATAATTGTTAACACCCTGAAAAGAATGAGGGGTTGACTTCATGTTAGGAGACATGTATTGAGCTAAGCAATGAACTGAGTATATATGTGGGCATTGTTTAGTCAACAATCCATTCTATATTAACATATTCTTTTTTATAAATGCTAGTCTTTCAAATATAAACATCTTCAAGTTCAACGACAACCCAATTTAAACATCAAGAAACCCAACTCAGTTCATGCAAGTTTAAATCACTAAAAGTCAAACTTACTTGGCAACACATTTAGCTAATACGCTGAAGATAATAGTTCGCCCAATTTATAGCAAAGGAATATACGAACCTCTATAAGCCTCCGAGAATTAATAATAAAGAAGAGATAATGATGTTAGGATAATCATATGCCACATATTAAGTTTCAAATGGAAATTCATATTGCGTATAGAACCATGAGACATAATTGGCGCATGATGAAGTTCATCAACATAAAATGTCAGCAATGCATACTTCGTTCTTTTACTAGTATCATGTATCGGTAGGTGTTCACTCTGCCAGAAATATTTAGCATGGGTGTATCACCGAAGTCCAATGAAGTATGAATAATGGAAGTTCTAAAACAAAATTTAAAAAGTTACAAGTCAGGTCCTCGTGGTCACACTTGACTTAACACTTTCGTTAGCTGGCTGCAAAAGTAAATAGTAGTGTCGCCTTCAAATCATCAATATCTTGAAGTATCTTTTTGTTCTCATCTTCCTTACTTAGCACCTCAAACTCTAACACTACAATAAATATACTCACAGTTAATATACTATGTGTAAAATATGCGTTATGAATGCCACTTTGCGCCTCAACCAGATTATGAGAAAACAGATTCTGGAACGTAAACCAAGACAGGCCCCATGCATACATAATAAATTCCATCTTAGTTGGTTTCAGCAGTTGGCAGGTCCAACACAACACCTCCATTTTAGTAAATATTTGTGAAATGATAGCAGTGGAAGCCAATATTTGGATTGTTGTTTATAAAGAATTACTGATACGTTCTCCTTTGCTTTTCAATGGAACACCCAGTTCCCTGAATATAAACATCTCATGGCAAATCCATCCCCAAACTTGTTAGGATCATGGTGCTGTCCTTACATCAGAACTATACAATGGTGATCTCTATATTTTCACTAAGCCGCCCATTAATTACGCTATTAATGAAGCCATGATGTAAAATTGCCTCACCAGAAGGGGAAATCAATGACTATAGCTTACCAGATAAAGAACTCCTAAGTTCTTCTAGAACATCCTCAACAAATGCTGACATCGAGAGGCTCAATGCGTTTTCCTTCCTTATAAGCAGCTCATATTCATATTCTAAGGACTCTTTCTGTGATGACAGGGCCATTATTGTTTGATCTGCTTGAATTTTCCATTGAAAATCATGGCATGATATGATAAATCCGTCCCTGATTACATAAACTGGATGTAAGAAGAAAAAAAGAAAGAAACAATAAATGTACGCTACTCTGCTTAATACACGAAAAAATGCGGGTACATGCAAATTTCTTTCTAGAACAGAAGCATAACACGTGTAATTTATCTCAATAATAAGTCGCAGGTAAAAGATCATCTACATGTTAGCATCCTCTTATATGACTTATTCAAAAAATCCTCTTTTCCCCCAAAAAGAAGTTCCTGTTGAAAGTGTTTGTTCACTACCTCTTACTGTCAATCTTAGCAACCACCTCATTTTGTTTATTTCTTTGGTGACACAACGCATCCTCCACTGACTTGACTGATGCTTTCAAAAATGCTGACACCAAATGGTAAGGGTTTTTTATATTGCATATTTTAGTGGTATATGATCAAATATGATTGATTTGCAGCAAAAGTTTAATTCAACTGACTTTGTCGAATGTCCAATCCAACTACGACAGATATACTCGTAGATAAAAACAAGCATCTCAGAAAGTTTGGAGCTTCAATGGCTTTTAAATGTGAAATAAATCAGCAAAAAACATAAAAGTGAATTCTACAAGGGTCAGAAACACGTGCTACAATCCTACATTGGTTGCACAAGAAATTGTGCAATGTTACATAAGTTCAAGAGTTCTCCCACGCAACAAACTAGGTTTTCGGCTCTTCTCTTAGGCCTAAGTGCCTAACACCATGTATGAAAAAAAAAACCCAGGGCATAGAAAGACACTAATGTTTGGCTAAAAACTATAATCTGTATTTTCTTAAGAGACACTTAGCAATGTTAAGAATATAGATGACCCGCACCCGCATTTGAAAGAAATAGATCAATACCGGAGAGAGTAGCCAATCCATTGACCTCAAACTCTGTGGCATAACAAGCTTTCATCAACTCCGATTCTGTTTCTGCCAACTCAATCTCCATCTCATTGCATCTAACCATCTCCGACTCAATTTCTCTCGTGATTTGAATGCATGTTTCGATGTCACTGTTCACCTACAGAGAATATACCAGTAAAATGGAAGATTAATAGGCACGGGAGAAGGAGGAGGATGTATGGAGGAACCTGGTCGAGAGAGTCCTTCAGATACGAAATCTGGTTGAGAATGCGTCCCGAGGCCTCCATACTTTTCTTTTCAATGTCACAGCCGCTTATTTCCTTGTCAGATACAATATTCTGCTTTTTTTCTTATATGTCAAATTACTCAAAACAATTTGCTGCAAAGGTAGTTAATAATTTTAAAACCAATCAAAATATTATAAGTGTATTAATAAATTGCACAAATTTCTAGGGTTCGAAAGCGACATACTTTTGGATCGTTTTCATTAAAATATTAATTACTCTCTCAAATGAACAGTAAAAAATAATAAAAAAATCAAAAAAATTTGAAAAGAAAAATATTTTAAAAAATATTTTTTTAAAATATTGGATTCTCAGGTATTTAAATCTTATCTTGATTTATAAAAATTCAAATAAAAAATTATTAAATAAATTTAATAGTTTATATTCATAAACTAACAAAAATGTTCATTTAATTTTAGTTATGTTCTTTGGATGATATATTCATCATATGAATCGAAATGTGCATTAGATGAGCTAGTATGTTCATCAGATGATATGTTCAGCAGATTTAATAATATGTTCATCAGATAAGTTGCTATGTCTTTCAAATGATATGTTTATCACATGAATTCTTCTGTTCATTAGATGATATGTTAATCTGATGAGCTACTATGTTCATCCGATGAGATACTATGCTCATCAGATTTGATAGTATATTCATCATATGAGCTGTTATATTTATCAAATTTGATAATATATTCATTAGACGATATGATCATCAGATGAGACGATATGTTCATGAGATGAGTTGTTATGTTCATCAAATGAGATGTTATGTTCATTAGCTGCTATGTTCATTAGATGAACAGTTATGTTAATCAGATGAGCTGCTATGTTCATTAAATGAGCTTTTATGTTCATAAGATAATATGTTCATCAAAATAGCTACTATTTTCATCAGATTTGATAATATGTTCATCAGATGAGTTGTTATGTTCATCAGATTTGATAATGTGTTCATCGAATTAACTAATATTTTTATTAAATGATATGTTCATCAGATTTGATAATGTGTTATTGAATTAACTAATATTTTTATTAAATGATATGTTCATCAGCTGAAATGCTATGTTTATTAGATGATATGTTCATCGGATGAGCCCTGCTCATCCATTATTTCTCCTTCTTCCACTAAAATTGGGCTTGACGCATTATTACCTATCTCCGTCTCCTCTTGAGGTAATTGTCCCTCAGGTAGGATAATTTTATTTCCTTTGACTTGGGCATCCTTGTTACTTTTAACTCGAATCCACTCATGTCTCCTTCCCTGCCGGATTGGATCAATACCTTTAGGATGCATGTCTTGAGCATTCAAAAATTGCTCTTTGAGAGCTTCATCTGTTTGTTCCCCTTTTCTTCTTGCGCCCTCATCCTCATTTTCCTACATTCTGATAAAATATGCCCATGTAACCTGCACTTAGTGTAGTATTTCAGGTTGTCTTCGTAAACAATCTCCTACCACCATCCATGACCATCCCCTGTATCAATCCAAATTTCATTAGGCAACACCTTGGCAAGATCAATCTCCATAGAGCAACACGCATGAGAGCATCTAGTTCTCTTCTTGGTGTGACAGTCAGAATCCAAAATACGTCCCAAAAGGCTGACATAAACACCTTAGAACTCCTTCATTAAACAAATCTAGACGCAATTGTGAAAACCGAATCCAGGCCGTGATGAGTGTAGATTCCTTCCTGAAGTGGAACTTCGGTGACCTAAACAGCCGAAACAGAAACGTTCCAACTCATATGGGTGTCTGCGTCAAGGCTGCAGTAACGTCCTTTTCCAACTCCAATATTACTATAATGTGTATGCCATTCAGATCGCTTACGATTATCAGACCTTCGATCTTCCACGACGCCCAAAAAACTTTCTCCACAACCAATACGTGTGGCCTATCATTCGAAAACTTCGATATCAATGCATAATCAATTTGCCTTAAACAGGCTCTGATTTTCGACGAAGTAAATAAAACCACAAGTTTGCCATCCCTGTTAGGATATCTACTCTCTGCTCCTCCAACTAAACAATCTACACAACAATATGTCCTCCTTCGACACACTCATGTATGAAATAGAATCTTGTGTCGATGTGCTTGTTGCATCCATGGAAGACAGGAATGACAGATTTGTTGTCAACCAACAACTTTACCGTCTTGGGCTCTTCTCCAGTCAGCTCCTCTAATAAACTCCTAAGCTACATCGCTTGGCATGCCGTCGCCATTGTTTCCATGAACTCAGCCTCGGATGATGACAATGCAACAGTTTTCTGCTTTTGCGAACCCCATGAGACTAAGTTATCATGAATGTAAAACATACCTCACGTGCTCTTTCTGTCATCCATGTCACCGGTTAGATCACTGTCAGAGTATCCGATGATAAACTCAGGGCCTCTCTTACTGGGATACACTATCTCATAGTGCATTGTTCCTTTATGATACCTCAGGATGTGCTTGACCTCTTTCTGATACTTCACGGTCGGCCTCTCCATGAATCTGCTCGCCACCCTGACAGCATATGAGAGACTGGCCTAGTATGTAGAAGATACCGGAGACAACCAATCACACGACGATATTAACTAGTGTCAATGGGTTCTTGATAAGCATCCTTATGCAACTGTATCTTCAGCTCTATGGGAATCTTGATGGGGTTGCATTCGGCCATGCTGAATTGAGCTAGCACCTTCTTAGCATATGCAATCTGCTTGATGGTGATGCCTCCTTCTAGTTGCTCTACCTCAATCCCAAGGTAGTAGATAAACAATTCCAAATCACTCATTTCAAACTCAATCATCATCTAGTGCTTAAACTCCTTGATTATCATTTGATCAGCGTCAGTGACAATGAGATCATCGACATAGACACCAACAAAGATTCTAGCATAGATCTCTTTCTCTTTTGTACATTACTTGCTCATGTGCATATCTTGTGAAGCCGAGATGCTTCATGCTTCGATCAAGACCCGTGCTGTTTGTCGGAGGCCATAAAGTGTCTTGCTAATTTTGAGAACCGTATGCTCCTTGTTCTTCACCGTGAATCCTTCTGGTTGGGCCACATACACCTCTTCACTGAGATCGTCATTGAGGAATGCTAATTTTCAATCAAGATGATGAACTTTCCAGCAACGATATGCTGCCATGGGAAGGATCATCCACACGGTGTCAAGTTTCACCATTGGTGCAAACACCTCTTCAGAGTCAATGCCTTGTCTCTGGTCGTAGCCTTTAGCGATTAATATTGCCTTGTGCTTGGTTACTTCTCCGTTAGAATCATTCTTCAACTTGTACGCTCATTTAAGCCTAATGATTTTGTGGCCGGTCAGTAACCTCATCAGGGTCCACGTTGATTCTTCTCGATAGACTATATCTCCTTTCTCATGGACTCACCCAGGCCGGATGACCTGCAGCCTTACAAAAGCAGGTTGGCTCCTCCATATCAGCGAGCGTTGCATCATCGTCCAAGTCATCATAGATCACCTTCACCCTCGATGTGTCTCGCAATATGTCATCGATGTGTAGTTTCAAACTGTTCAATGACTGTTGCAATGTGGTACTGGCTTGTGCCTCGACATGTTCAGTCGCTAGTGTTGTAGATGTTGATGCGCGAGCTGTCGCTCCTTCTCTTTTATTTGGAATATCTAGCGTCACAAGAATATTTGGTGGACCTAGTGCAACGTCTTGCTATAGTGGTGTTGTGGGCAATGACTCACTGATAGATCCCTCGGAAGATAGCATTGAGGTGTTTGTTGTTGGCTCGTTATCGTCGACTATGAAGTGTGTGGGTTCATCACCGTTTATGCTTGCATAGCACCTCTACTCCATATTCTCCTCAAATATCAAGTCGTGACTTACAAAACTTTCCATCTTCGCGGGTCGAACAACTGATGTACCTTGCAGTAGTCCTCGACGCTGAAGCAGTGGCGGATCCAGGATAGTAAATCAGTGGGGTCAAAATAAAAATTTATTATGAATAATATGATAATTCATATAGGTACACGATGAGTTTTCAGATTTTGAAAACAATCATAAATAGTCTCGTTAGAAATACTTTTAAAAATATCCTTTTCTTTGAACGTAAGTAAACAATCATTCATCCACCGATCTCCAATGCTATTGCGTAGCCGATTTTTTATAATATTCATCGCAGAGAATGGCCTTTCAACTATTGTCGTTGCCACCGGTAAGATCAGTGATAATTTCACCAGTAAATACACCCACTTATACACGATGTCCTTTTTTGTCTTGACAAGCATTTGAGCAAATTCACTTATTCCATTCAACTCTAAGAATTCACCATCTTCGCGTCTCATATCAATAATGTAGTTATCTAACTGTCTGTCAAGTGCTTTGAGTTCAGCTTCAGAAAACTCAGAAGGATAAAATTTAGCAAATCGTAGACCTTATCTTTGTCAAAATGAGCAAATCTGTCAGTTGGGCTCAAACAACTCATACATCGGAGTAGCTCGGTGTTTGTCTCGTCAAAACGGTTGTTAAGCTCCAATATTTGCGTATCAATTATCGAATAATACCACTCAATACGATAATGATGCAAGTTCGTGATACTATGAGCATTCCTTCTTGACCTACCACGTTGCACGAATTGATCACCCATGTCAATTGGCAGGATGTCCTGTTGTTTACAAAAAGAGAACACTTCTTCTAATAATGAGTCCCACTCATTATTCCTCATGATCTGTAATTTCTCTTTTGAAATTCTGACCAAATCTATTGCGTTAACAATATCTTGATCTTTCTTTTGCAACGCTTGTGACAATTCATTTGTCACACCAAGCACATTTTTCATCAAAATCACCCCGAATATAAAATCAAAAGTTTGTAACTTTTCCAACAAATCTTTCGCTTGAACTCGATGCTCAGAGCTGGCTCCACTTTCACATATTGCATCCAAAACATTAATTATAGAAGGAAAGAGGACCATCAAATATAGAAGCACCCCATAATGTGACTGCCAACGAGTATCTGTAACTTTTTTAAGATTGGTTTCCTGATTTAAACCCCATCCTGTTACTAATTCACCATCCTCCATGGCTTTTCTAATAATTTTTGCCTACTCATCACGTAACATATCTTGACGTTTACAAGAAGCTCCAACAACACCAGTTAAAATTCCAATAAAATAGAAAAGTGAAGCTACTTCATCATGATTTTTTGCAATTGCAACAAGAGTTAATTGAAGCTGATGAGCAAAGCAATGAACATAAAAAGCTGAATTCTTCTCCTTCATGATCAACGTCTTTAAACCATTGAATTCGCCTCGCATATTACTTGCTCCGTCATAACCTTGTCCACGCACTCTTGACATGGTTAAATTGTATTTCATGAATAAAGAATCTAATGCTCTCTTAAGTGACAAAGCTGTAGTATCTGATACATGCACTATACCAATTACCCGCTCTATAATCTCTCCTCTTTTGTTCACATAGCGTACTGCAACGGCCATCTGTTCTTTGATTGAAATATCACAAGACTCATCAATTAAGATTGAAAAATAGTCCCCATCAATATCCTTGATAATAGTAAAAACAACTTCTTGTGCAACAGCGTTTGAAATATCCTTCTGAATATTAGGTGTTATTAGTTTGAGATTTCCTGGAGCATTCTGTAAAACAACCTTGTCAATTGACTCATTGTGATCAGCAAGAAACTTCAATAGTTCACGAAAATTTCCCTTATTGCTCGAACTCTCTGATTATCATGACCATGAAATGACAAGCCTTGACATAGAAGAAACCTTACACAATCTATGGATGCAAGCAAGCGTGTACGATAATCACATATGGCTTTATCGAATCTCTTATGCATAACAACATCAATATGTTGTTCTCTCTTCATTAAATCTTTGCACTTTTGCAAAGCTATATTATGAGCACTAGCAGGCCCTCCAACATGCATATCTAGTCGATCTTGCTTGTTCCAACTGTTAAATCTTTTTCCAACAAAAGACTCACCGCTTCCTTGTTTTTTCAATATCTGGTTTAAAAAGATAGCAACAAAGACAAAACACTGAATCTTTTTCTATACTATATTCCAACCAATCTTTATACTTCATAAACCAATCTTCATTAAACTTTCGCTTAGCTCCTTCAATATCCCTCTGTGGAAATTTATGCGTAATTGGTTGACATGGTCCTTTCAATAAGTATGGTATTCTAACCTCATCTCTAATATTTGGATGATACTCAGATATTTTTCTTCTCAATCCAGGATCAGCGGGTAAATTTTCCAAGTCAATTTGTGGTTCACAAATATTCGAACTATTCACAATACTCGTAGAAGTGGGCGGCTCTGGAGTTTTTCTTTTGTAATATTTATACATCTAAAATATATTTTAAAAAAATAAAAATACATTAAAATAAGATAATTCTACAAATAACTCTCTTCAAATAATAAGAAATAAATTACCTTGTAAATTCTTGAGTCGAAATAAAGCTGCTGGTAAGGCGGACTGGTACTGCTGATGAAGAAGCTCTTGTCGCACTACTGAAATATTGTTATTGATAATTGTCCTAATTTGTATTTTTAAGAAACTAATCTTAATTCTTCTAATCTAATTCTAAGTTTAATCAAACAATGACATGGGCCTGTTATTTGAGCTCAACTAACATTTAACTTGGCCTTTTTGTATTTGTGGTTGAAAGTTGAAACCTTAAGGAGAAAGACAAACGGGAGAGCCGATCGATCGAGGCGAGAGAAAAGAAATCAAAGGCAAAGGGTGCGGCTGCGGCTGCGGCGGCTTTGGCGCTTGACTGTGCAAGATTGGCGCGGCGGCAAGACTGTCCAAGGGTGGTGGCCGCTGTGCGATGGCAAGAACAAGATTGTGCAAGCGGTGGCCGCGGCGTGGTGGCAAGGCTGTGCACGGGCAGCGGCCTGCAGTGTGGCGGCAAGGATGTGCAAGGGGCCGCACGCGCACGACGCTTGTGGTCCGTGACAAAGGTACGAACAGTGAGAGAGGCAAAGCGTGATAGCGGCAGCGCGGATATTTGGATTTGTGTTAGATACTATGTAAATCTGGTGCTGATGAAAACCTTGTTTGGGGGGTCATAAATCTGATGGTGAATACAAATATGGTTTGTCAAGTACTAACTATGCCTATCAATTTTATTTTTTTGGTAAAAGTAGTAGTAAATTTTTTTTTTTAGTGGGGTCATCTGACCCCCCTGGGCTAACTGTAGATCCGCCGCTGCGCTGAAAAACACTATATGTTGGCTCCGATCATCGAGCATCTTCAAATGTGGAGCTCACACTTTGGCGTGCACTGCGCACCCGACTTTCTCCCATTCGAAACCTTGAATGGAGTGTGCTCCTCCATTTACTTCATCGGCAGGCGATTTAAGAGGTACAATACATGTCGTGCTGCGTCTCCACAGAACTTCACTGGCACGTTCATACTTTTGATAAGGGACCTCACTATATCCATTATGGTCCTATTTCTTCGCTCTACCACATTATTCTATTGTGGCCTGTATGGAGCATTGTAATGCCGCTTGATTCCTCCTTGTTCACACATCTTGAAGAATTTAGCTGACAAGAACTCACCGCATGATCAGTTCGAAGCATCTTCATCGGTGCCCACAAGCGTTCTCAGCCTCGGCCTTGAACTTCACGAAGTCGGGAAAGGCCTGATCCTTCAATTTGATGATATACACCCACATCCACTGAGAGAAATCATCAACAATCACATGAAGTATTTATTACCAGCCATTGTCGATGTCGAGAGCTGACCACATAGATAAACATGAAGTAGCTCAAGGAACTTCTGAGCAGTGGCGGAGCCACTAGGAAGCAATGGGGTCAGCCGCCCACGAATCCCACCTAAAATACGTATGTTAAAATACTACTAACTCACACTAAGCTCAAAAAAAAAAATTGTTATTATTATTTTCATTAAAAATAAATATCTCTATTTATATTAAACATGAGACAACAATATTTTGTGCATATCCTATATATATTATATGTCCAAAAAAAATTAAATATCCTATTCATCCATTAAAAAATTATCTTCACTGACTATTCATTAAAATATTCAAATGTATCTCCTGAAAATATCCACGAATATCCTGTTAAACACATCATGTAATGTTGTATTAACGAAAAAAATCAAAAACAAAAAAATGGCAGGGCACCACGTAGCTTTCACTGCTCTGTTCAGTATTGAGAACGGTGGGGGACGAAGGAGCCTAAAATTCGTTCAGGACAATCGGCCTCGTCATACAATAACTCACTGTCATCGAGGACGTGATGAATTAAGTTCGCTATGAAAATATTTGGCATTTTGCTGAAACATTTTATCAGATAATTCACAACCCCATACAGCAGCATACTATCCGAAATAGTTTTAAGAGAATTAATTACAATGTTAAAAGTAATACAGTACATATGTGGAAATGTGGGAAAATATTAAAACGGCGACGCAGGTCACAAATCGTGTAACGACTCTGGCCAGACGCACCTTCAAAATCTGCAAATGAAACCAGTACAACAACTGAAACATCATCTGAGAGGGCTCTTAAAATCTGCAAGGTACAAGGAAACCATCAACTGCACTACTAGTCAACATTTACATATTAAATAAATGATAAGTAGATCTGATAGTTTCATTTGATCTTGTTCTCCCCTCTCGTGTAATAAAAAAATCTCCATTTTTTTTTAAAAAAAAAAGTCTCGACTTCATAAAGCTCAATCAAAACCCATTCCAACATCTGTCATACATAGGAAAGGAAACAGCAACCGTTTCTAACTAACAGCTAAATAAAATTGTGTAGATCTACAAGTCAAGTTTGGAGAGCAAACTGAATGTACAAGATGAAAGAAGAAAGAGAAACAACATATCTATTCTATCCTATATGCGGAATAAAATGATGGTGTGTAGAGCTCCCTTCAATCCAAACAAGGAACCAATCAAGGAGTGATGAAAGCTCCTCAAATATGGAAGCCATAGATCTATTCTCTGAGAGTAGAGAGATATAGATACTGTGGAATCCATATGGGAGCAGCTTTATCAACTCAGCATGTTCCTCTATTGGACTTGAGAGAGCTCCACTCTCCCCAGATCTCACACCACAGGGGCTTAACCAAAATAAAAACAATGAACGGAAAGAAGAAGAAGAAGAAGAATATAGATGTTGCTACTTTATTTCCAGGGTTTTCCAAGAAACCCTAGTTGGATGAGTTGTCAAGTGTTTACGGTGTGTGATGATGGCGCACTAGAAAGAGAGTTTATATAGCGGTGCAAGTTGATGTTTTACCTGTGGCTTGGCTGGCTATAGGGAAGGTGAAATGAAATAATTGGTGGGGATGGTCGGCAGTGACAGGTAAATACTTCCTCGGTTCTTTTATATATGTTATTTAAGATTAAATTGATTAGATTAAAGTAATATTTATAGTTAAGAATTGAACAAATTTAATAGGTAACAATTCAATGTATATTTTTAAAATTTTATGTAAAAGATAGAATGAATGAATTTTTACTGATGTATAATTATTTTTATTAATTAGAATAATAAAATTGTTAATGTTCGACTTTTTAAGATAATTGTAAATATTAAATACGTTTTCATCAAAAGTATTAGGTGTTGTATTTTCAAGTAAATATTAAGATAATTGTTAATGTTCGACTTTTTAAGATAATTGTAAATATTAAATACGTGACAAGTAAAAATGGAACAAAATTCGGTTAAGTAATGTAAAAGAGGACTGAATGGTTTTTTTTTATATTTTATTTTCATAATAAACATTTTAGGTGTTGTATTTTATATTAGGAATTAAGTAAAAGATGGTCCAATTTGTAAAAATTGCTTATACAGTATTTTTATTGATAAGGAAACTGATTGAAGGTGTGTGTTGAATGGAAAGTGGACGTTTTATGCCACAATTAGAAAAAGAAAATTCAACCACTACGTACAGTAAATGTTGAACACACAGTACAACGGCCAGTAAATGTTCTTTTGACTTTTTGAAAACAGTAAATTGCGCCCCGTTTCATTTTGAGAAGTGAAATGAAATCTCTAGTTAGATTTTTGATGGTGATGTGAAAGAACAAATCACGTGGATTGCTGCAAAGCCTTAAACCAGACACAAGACTGTGGTGGCCGGTGGGGTGATAACATCCACTCATCTCCCTCTTAATGACATCACCAACACACCAATTTCATTTTTGTGTAAAAATGAGTGGAATGTAAAAAAAGACATTATCACTATTTTTAGGGGGAATTTAAAATGCGCTCAGATCTATCACCGTTTATCTAATTGTGATTCGAACTATCATGATTTTCAAAAAGGATACGATGAAGAAAAAAATCAGACTGTTTCTTTAAAATAAAATTTACCATTATAATCTAAAATTAATATTATTATAAGACTTAGATTTGTGCGAAAATTAAATTATTTGGTTATCAAAAGACATCGTTTTCTTTATGTGCGCAAAATGAAATATTAAAAGACTTATATTTTTCCCTTACTCCCGTCTCTTGTTCTCCCGGAACTCTATTTACCTCATATAAAGTGTTCATTTTTATTTATTTTTGCTGAAAGTGTTCGTAGATGGTTAAAGCTAATCTTGCCATGTTATATTCTTAGTTTTTAATTTGAATAAATTAGGCTGAAAAGCAACATCTCAGGTCTAGATTTGAAACTTCAATGTCATCGGGGTGGAAAGATCATACTACCAAAATTAGAATTAGATTGACAATTTAGACCCAGTTGGAGTCAATTTGAAGCACCTCTAGTAACACAACCCCCACATGTACATCAAGTCGCACATTTACCATATTTTCCTGCGTTTGTCTTCAAATACAACCCAGCATTGACAAGTTGGCCCATCCCCGCTCCCCGGACAAGGGGGATGGACTGGTCCCGACTTCAGTCCACTTTAGGGCTCCAATCGGGCGTTGATCGGGAGGAAATGAGGGTTATCAGAAAGAAGATGGAAATGGTGCGATCCATATTTTTTTTATTTTTAACAGAGTCAACTGTGTTTAATTTAGATTGACGATGTTAGGATATCCGTTAAAAATTTAACAGTCTGCATCTTATTTGATAACGATGTAGTTCTAGGGGTAACAAGTAATAGTTCAGAGCCTATTTTGGACTTTTTCCTAATTAAAGGATATTGTACTAAATTTGATATAACATTACTTATTTCAATAAATAATATCTATTATATTACATTTTAATTATGACAATTTTTAATTATCAAATGCGTTTTGATATTATATTTTCTGTTTAAATTATGACACACATTTCAAGCTTTGTTTTTTTTAAAAAACTAAGATTATTTCACATTTTAATTAGTTTTTTTATCAAAAACTGTAATATATGTTGTGAATGTGGATTTTCTATGAAAACATTAGATTTCAAATTAATTTTACTGATAACTTGAACATAAGAAAAGAGAAAAAAGGGATATGGAGTGACACCTGATGTAGCTTAAGTAAGAAATCGCTGAAACATCATCATTTTTATGTTATCTTAATTTTTTCTATTCTTTCATTCGGTCCCTTTATTTTTCCATTTCTTTCTTCACGTCCATCCCTTTTTTACTTTCCTTATCGAGCTATCTTCATCTTCAATTGAAGCCACTGGGGAAGGAGTGCGACCTTCAATTCAAAATTGGTCCGACTTCACCCTTTGTTTTCGACTCATCTCCAAAGTCAAGTAGATCTCTTCGACATCAAAATCAATTCCATCCGTTTGGAATTAGAAGCCATGGTGCGGAGGTCTGGCGATGGACAATAAAGAGCACGGTGATCTAGTTGTTGGATTACCAGAGCGATTGGAGTTGACTTAAGGTCAGGTATCCTCCCATTCTCTCTTTCGCTATAAACAGTTCAATCTCTAATGACTCCCTCTTCTTGATTCATCATTTCTTAAGAAAAATGAAAATGTCACCATGTTTAGGGTTTTGAGATGCTCTATATGCTACTTAATTATCAGGTTTTTAGGCATGGAGCAAAAATTCAAATGGACTGCATCATTGAAACGGATACAGCCGAAGAGATACTTTTATTGACTGGAAGCTTGATATGCCTAGACCTTCTTTTTCAAGAAGGTAACAATTTCATCGGTCCATTCTAACATAATTAGGTAATTTGATTGATCTCAAGATATTGGATTTGTTAAAAAATAGTCTAGCAGGAAGTATTTCTGAAAGTCTGGTGAATGCCATAAAGCTTGAATCCATAATGCTCATTCACAATAGGCTTTTCGGCAAGATACCTTCAACATTTGCAACTCTCTCTACCCTATATGTGATTGATGTTTTGTTCTTCATTCATATATTTTTTTTCAGCAAATTAGGAACTGCATTTACTTCCGAGTTAATGAATTATTGCATTTGTTCTGAAATTTCAGTATGAAAAGCTATATTACTTAAATGAAGATAAAAGAATGAAAGGCTCTTGAGAAACGACAATATAATGGACATGAAGAACTACTAAAAGCGAAGATGTATATGTGAGCTCAATTCTAACCTGATTAAGATAGATAAATTACAGAAGATCAAGCCAAACATCAACTTGTGTAATTTCACATGGAGCTGTTAAGAATTCATCACAAAATATGACTGGCAACTCAATTGAAGCATTGCAAAATTAATCAACTGTGATTGTTATTGGATTCAGATCCTAAGTGACATAAGAGCTTGGACACATGGCCTACTTTGTTCTGAGCTTAATTATTGTATTGGATTCAGATGTATTTAGTTTTATGCTTTTATTCAGAACTTAGAATGTTGATTGTGAAATTGAAGCACTTTGGAATTGAGCAGCTGTGCTTTGTTCTATTGTCACTATTATTTTTATAATAAAATGTACCATTTGTATGGGTTCAATGAAAGAATTATTAAACTTTTGAATTGTAAGACAGAATATTTGTGCAACAAAAGTAAAATGTTGCTACTTCAAAGTTTTTAATTGAAACAACAAATTATTCAAATGTCTTATAAAATCAATCTACTACTTGATGATTCATTTTACAAGAGACAATGTATATATAATTTCTAAAGGATAGCTGTTGAAGTAACTCAGATTCAATCTTTGTTGATCCATTCATTCCAGGTTTCTGTTTAGCACAAATTTGAAATGTCAAACATGTTATACAAGTATACTTGGGACATATAAACTTAAATGTAAGAAAATGTTGCATCCCATTGTCCAAATAATGACAATATAAAACATAATTATTGAAAAATCATGATGGACAAAAGAAATTTACTACTGAAAAAAATGAAGAGAACTTACAAAATGAAGGTCACATGATGCATTAACACATTCTAAATTTTGTGCATCAATAGTTTGAGTATCATCATGTTGGAGTGTCCCCTATATAGCCAAAGAAGGTATTATAGGCTTATAACTCTCATACTACTCTACAAATTATATAAATTAAATAGTGTACCTTATTTTTCAGGCAAATTGTTTTTTTGTGACCTTTTTCTTTGCATTCACTACACTTAATTTTCTTTTTAATGTTCATCTTCTTCTCTATTCCTAGTTTTATTCTTATAACATGTGGAGAACGACATTTGTTAACTTTCTGATCACTAGGATCAAGTATAGTAACCTGATGAGATTGAAGCTTAACTATAGGAACTTCAAGATACGAGACGAAGAATGAAATGCTATTTTTACTAAACACTATAGCGCAAAGTACTAAGAATTTTGCTTAACCAATTCATTAATGTAATATATATATATATATACATATTAATCAGATTCATAAATATATTCATCAATTTCTTACATATGTCCATCACTTTCATACAAATATACATCAATTTCATACACATATTCATCAATTTTATACATATATTCATCAATTTTATACAGAAGTTCATCAATATTTAGAAGATACATACATATACGCATCAAATTGACATTTACATTAATCAGATTAACAACTATATCTATCATATGCAAAATAATTTTAAAAAATTAGAGAAAAATATAAAAAATATCAAATACTCCTAATGTACATATATTTATTAAATTAATACATATGTTCATCAATTTCAAACATATATTCATCAATTAAATATAAATATTCATCAATTAAATACATATATTCATCAACTTGATACATATATTCGT
>NQLW01000063.1:123575-156375 GCA_002312845.1 Kalanchoe fedtschenkoi | reverse complement strand
TCAATTTAAATCAAATATTCATTATTTTGTTAATCAATTTAATACATATATTCATCAATTTAATAAAATAATTTATCAATTTGATACATATATTCATCAATTCGATACACATATTAATCAATTTACTATATATACTCATCAATATGATATATATATTCTTCAATTTAATACATATATTAATCAATTTGATATATATATTTATTAATTTGATGCACATGTTGATCGATTTGATTTTTCTAATTTTTTCAGTTTTTTCATATAATTAATAGATGTATCTATGTGTTGAAAATTATTGATGTCAATCCGATGATATTCATTAGAAAGATGCATATATTCATCAGATTCACATACATATTCATTATATTTGCAACTATATTCATCAATTTCACTTATAACTATTTTATTGAGTAAACATTACAAAATATAAATTTATATTTTTTTATTATTTAAATATTTATAAATTAAAATAGTATAAATTTTTCTATTTTTTCTAAATTTTTGAAAATAAATTTTCATTTGTAATATGATTTGTATGGATATTAAAACGACATCGTCTTTTGAATTATAACATAAAACCATATCGTTTCGGAGTGAGGGCAACTATCTGGCTTGTGGTCTCGGTGCACCTGGAACACGTTGAAAAAGGCTGATTGAGCGAATTGTACAGGTGGGAGAGTCCGACCAACAGTTCAGCTTTGTTGACAGAAATGGTTGTCTCACAATCGGATCCCTAGTGAATTCAGCTTTGTCGGGTATGGATTATCGTTGCGGTCGGTCGCGTATTTCTTTGATTGTATTTGTATTTGAACTGTTCGATCTATTAGTGAATTATGAAGTTTCGACTTGTCTGGGGTTCTGGGTTTTATTTTTCTGCTTCATATGCTTGTTTGAAAACGGTGGCTGATTCAGAACTAAGAGGCAATCGTGATTAGCCAGCCGTGACTACTTTTCTACTGACATCTATTTTTTATTTTATTTCCTTAGGTTTTACGCTCTTCTTTGGGTTTTATTGTTTTGCTTCAGGATTTGTTATGAGGAGAAAGTTCAACCTTTCCTTTTCACTTATGTACTTTTAACATTCTAAATCAGTTACTTAGTGTTTTTTTTTCTAGAGGCGCTGAGTGTGATGACTCTACACGATGGAGTGATACTTGTTCTTTAAAGGAATTAAAACTACATAATTGAGACTTTTGGATGAGAATAAACAAATTTAACACTGTTTAGCGATGATATTTTTTATAATTGAAGAATCGTTTGAGGATATGCACGAAGATGAGTGTCTCTGAGAGAATAACCGAGTTGGTTGTGGTGTCCTTGATTGGATGAGAAAAATGAGAAGTTGATTCTTTATTGATTATCAATTGAATTGGGATATCTTCAATAATTACGTTATTTGTTGGCTATAATGCTATATCTAAGGTTTTTCAATGTTTGGGTATTTGATATATTTTTTTTCTTTCTGATAGGCTAGTTATTCATTTGGAGGAACACCGTGGTGTCTGGAATTGGAAGCACTATTAAGATTGTCTTTCAACTGAAGGCTTTGTGCTCCTGTGTAAACATGTCTGTCATTCATAAAAACAGGTAACCAAAATACTTTATGCCATTGGAACTCGGCAAATGGAGGAGAATGTGGGCGAAGGTTCCAGGGAACCACTGAGGTCCTGTGAGCCTATTCGCTGCAATACCAGGGAGACAAAACATAATGGACTTGGTTCATCAAATCAAAAATACTTCCTTGACTCCTCAACTTCCATCAGTGCAAATATGAGACCTCCAGACTTCAACACTGTGGCTGGAACAAGACCTGTAAACTATTCTATACAGACTGGTGAGGAGTTTGCCCTTGAGTTCATGAGGGAACGAGTCAATCCTAGACAGCAGTTCAATCCTAATGCATATGGGGTACCGAATAGCTCAGCTAATTATGCAAACTTTGTGGGTATTAGTCATACAGGCTCAGAGAGCGGATCGGGCATTAACATGCTCACATGGCAGGAGAGAGATGGGGTACGTGAAAATGAGTGTAAAAGTCTGCCAGTGAGTGTAGACAAGGCATATTTTGAGCCTGCTCAACGGGCACCACAAGCATCATGCAGAAACAGTACTAGCCGCGGACCCCAAAGTTATCCATCGGTTGGAGATCCTGGGAGTTCTTCTGGAAAGGTGAAGTTTCTTTGTAGCTTTGGTGGGAAGGTTATGCCTCGTCCCAGTGATGGGAAGCTCAGATATGTTGGAGGGGACACACGTATTATCCGTATAAGCAATGACATATCTTTTCAGGAGCTTATGAATAAAACATCGACTATTTATGTTCAACCTCATACAATAAAATACCAACTTCCTGGCGAAGACCTGGATGCTCTGGTTTCAGTTTCTTCTGATGAAGATCTGCAAAATATGATGGAAGAGTACAATTTGCTGGAAACTGGAGGTTCCCAGAGACTAAGATTGTTTTTGTTCTCCAATGTTGATACAGATGAGAACCAATATTCTCTTGGAAGCATAGAGGGGAATTCAGAATTTCAATATATAGTTGCTGTTAATGGTATTGACTGTGGATCAAATTCTGGCTCGTTTGGCCTAGAAAGCTCGTCGGCCAATAAATTGGATGAGTTAATTACTCTGAATGTTGAAAATCATAACCGATCTGTGACTGAATCTGATGTGCCTCATCCTGACCCTTCAGCACATACCACACCCTTGGCAGTTCAATCCCATCAGCAATTATTGCCTAGCCCATCTATTGCTTTTCATCAAGGCTCACAAGCTTACCAGAATCAACGCATGTTTCAAGGGCCTTTTGTCAATTATCCGCCTTCTTCATTTCATCCCATCAGCGACTTGCAAGACCCTGCGCCAATCACACTTCAGTATAGCTATGCCTCCCATGTTGACTCTGGAGGAAATCTGGTTGAAGTCCCCATCCATGGTTATCCACTTGGCCAAGATACCGGAGTATACATCGACGGGACTCAGCATCAAAGAGATGGCTCGGATGGATGGCTAAATGATTCAGAAAAACTTAGATCATATGAGAACGAGATGCTGATCAAAGAAACACAGAGGAGAATAAACAGCTCATTTCAAAAGATGAATGAAACAGAAAAGATTAATGTTTTTGAAAATGAACCTGCTACTTCATATACAGATAATGCTTTATCTCCCAGGGAAGAGATATCAAACAGTACAGCCTCAGAATGCAGGAAAGAAACTGTTCTGGCTACAAATCTTTTTCAACGACAAGAGGAGAAAGCAACACTTTCACTAGGACCAGGCTCATTTGATGAAAGGAAAACTAAAGACAATGAGGACGGTCAGTACTCATCGGCTGGAGCTTCTACATCTGGATATGTGGAGTCTGAGGCTTCACAATCCGAATGCAGCTATCTTGAAGCACCTAATTCACACCGAGTTTATCACTCTGAGCGAATGCCACGAGAGCAAGCAGGAATGAACCGTTTGTCAAAGTCTGATGATTCATTTGGTTCACAATTCTTGATGGTTCATGCTCATTCTGATCCATCTCTACCAGCCACTGACGCAGTTGATAGATCACGTGGTAGGCATGCCCCGTCACTAGTTGTGAGCACATCTTCATCTACAATACCTGCTTCCAGTCAACCTCCAAAAGTCGATGGTTTATCTGAATTTGAGAAATATGAATACACTGACACTGTGAATATGTCAAACTCCAAAGTCAAAGGGAGGCCTGAGTTACCAAAGTCTAATATCGAAGATACTTCCATCCCTGAGAAACAAAGAGCATATTGTCCTGATGAAAGTAAAGTTAGTTCTGGTAATCATGTTGGAAATGAATCGATACAAAAAGAGTCGCGTAGGGGTGATAGACCAGCTGACAATAAGAATGAAATTGAGCGTGTTGTGCCAGCAAACATTGTTTCATCAAAAGATACTCCTGTGGCAGACATTTCACATGAAGAGTCTTTAGGCATCAATACTCCTGAGCCTGGTGACATAGTTATTGACATAAATGATCGTTTTCCCAGTGATTTCTTGTCTGATATATTCTCTCAAGCTAGGATGTCAGAAGATGTATCTAGATTCAGGCCTTTGCGCAATGATGGACCTGGTATAAGCATGAATCTGGAGAACCCAGAGCCAAAACATTGGTCGTATTTCCAAAAGTTGGCACAAGATGAGTATATCAGGAAAGATGTCTCCCTTATGGATCAAGACCATGTTGGCTTTCCATCTTCATTAGTAAACCCCAATGATGGAGCCCCTATAGATTATAGCTTTCCTCCTTTAAAAACTGACACGTCACCCTTAGACCGTATGGATTCTCGTATTGATTTTGTCGAGGACAGTGTGGAAGAACCATCACAAGTAGTTGAACATACAACTACTGGTCTGGAATACAGCTCAACCAGAATTAAGGAAGTTCCTCAACCTACTGCGGAGGTATTTCATTCTCATATGTTCCCTTCCATTTGTATGGGAGCCAGGTTGTCCGCTGTTGTCCAATATGTTTTTTGTTGATATTATAAAAGTGGTAGACTTGGCGCTCAGTCATTTTGCATGTTTACAAAATGATTTTATTATAATTCCACTACTTGTGTGTAACTCAAAGAGGCTCTGCCTAGGATTTATACGCTTTGATTTTGATGACCCTGCTGCTTGTAAACTGATACAGGAAGTGAAGTTGGAACTGCGGACTACTGTTCCTCCTGCAATTGATCTTCAGGTATGATCCTAACACTATTTATCATAGCTTTGTACTCTTTATAGCAGTTATCCTGGACGTGTAATTTCTGAACATCTGTTTCATTGCTGATCCATATAGATAATGAATCTTTTTGTGGGTTTAAGTAAGTCGTGCACTATAGGAGACTTTTTTTCTGCTCATACTTATTATTCAGTTCCACAACGGGTAAGAATAATAGATACTGGTGTTTGTGGGCAAATTCTGTTGTCGGCCATCCTGGTTGGGGTACAACAATCAGACTGAGCACTTAGTGGTGTAGTTCAACTAATCGTTGTTTTTCATTAATGTCAGTGAGTGCAAGAGTTCTGATTTGTAGTTCAACTAATCGTGGTGTAGTTCAACTAATCCTGTTATCACATGTCATGATAAAAGACAGGGATGTTGTAGATGAAATGACTGTACGTTCATATATTGAGGAAGTGTAAGAGTTCTGATTTGTTGTATTATTTTGAGAACACATGAATCAAGGAGAAAAGGAAACTGATAACGAATGTACTCTTATGACCGGAAAAAATACATTATACGGAAAACCAGTATTTGAAAATGGGAAAATATGCGCATCATGAATAACATGTGCCTATTTTTCTATCTGCCCAGGTGTTTATATTTGTTGTGATAACATATACGTGTCTGCTTTTATTTGTGCATGTAACCTCTGTTAGTAGGTCTTTGTTATTTTAGGGTATAACTAGCACAACTTGAACTTGACCAATGTCGCATACGACCTTTGGTCTTTGTGCCTGTCGTTTTGTAATAAAATGTTGTAGTTGCTTATACTGGCATGTATAACCGTACTTTAGCCACCTGTACAAAGATGATAAGATATGCCTTTCTTTTTTGTACTGGTAAATTCAAGGAATTGGGTAAATGATGTATGATTGCGAATTAGGCAGGGTTTTCTACGGTTATGATATTTTTCATGTAATTTTTGGTTCAAATATGTATCGAAAAATAAAGATGTGGAGTCCCTACACAACTTGGTTGACAAGCATTCATAGCCTAATTCTCTGAAGTACAGAAGATATATTTTAAAAACGGTTGCTTAGAGGACCTAGTGAAGCTCCATGCTTTATGGTTAATGATCCAAATTCGCTACATACAGATTACGTGCAATTGTACATAGAACATGTCTTTCTCAATTAAATACAGATGATTTATATGCTTTCAATGTGTAACCTCAGCGATGCGATAGGATAAGTCACAGCTGATGTTAAAAAAGTTTATCCTACTGATTGTGTTACTAGATCATAAAAAATGAAGATCTAGAAGAACTAAAGGAGCTGGGTTCTGGCACATTTGGTACTGTCTATCATGGAAAATGGCGGGGAACTGACGTGGCTATCAAACGGATAAAAAAGAGTTGCTTTACTGGTCGATCATCTGAGCAAGAGAGATTGGTTAGCAAACTTGTTTGTTGTTACTTAATTTTTATTTCTTCTTCTCCAGAATCATTGACTAGTGAAGTCTTGTATGTCCTTCCCTGTTAATTTATACTTCGAATCAAAATGATTTTTTCTGTGTGAAAAATGCAACCTTGAATGGCTTGTGTTAGATTTCAACTACGCTGAAATCTCATAATTTTCCATATTCAAGGGTTTTGTTTTGATTGCTTACATAACAAGAGTTCCATTTTATAGACGCTGGAATTCTGGCGTGAAGCTGAAATTCTCTCAAGGCTTCACCATCCAAATGTGGTGGCATTTTATGGCGTTGTGCAAGATGGCCCCGGAGGTACACTTGCCACTGTGACCGAGTATATGGTGAATGGTTCTCTTAGACATGTCTTACTTTGCAAAGAAAGGTACTCTTTTGTTACGCTTTCCTTACCAATTGTTTACTTGGAATCACTTAATCTAAAATATTTTATAATACCCAGACATCTTGATCGACGTAAGCGGCTAATAATTGCAATGGATGCTGCATTTGGAATGGAGTATTTGCACTCAAAGAATATCGTCCATTTTGATCTAAAATGTGACAACTTGCTGGTGAACTTAAAAGACATTTCAAGGCCTATTTGCAAGGTTCTCTATTATATATTGCACTTTGCCTTCCTTTTGAAAAGATAAAAGGAGGATCAAATGAGAATCCAATATTAGTGAGACCTTAGATCCATATCTTAATCTCAAACCTTGATTGAAAGTGCAATCAAGGGCTACGATTGAGTTTCTAAGTCTCACCAACATTAAGGGATCCCACTTGAACCTCTCTCTGTTTGTTGAAAAAATACCCATAAAAAAGGACATCTCGAATATTAAAATTTACCATAGGTAAAAATAGGCTCGAGTAAGGTTCTAGTCATGTTAAAATAGAAAATGTGTAACCTACTTCTCAGATATAAAAAAGTACATCTAAAGATTGTTAAAGTTATTTTTTTGGCATTATATGAAGTCTTTAAGCTTACAAATGTCTACTGGTTTTGTAAATTGCAATTCATCATATGTTCTGAGGAATTTATTGTCGAATTGAATAAATATAAATGTGATTTAGGTTGTAGTTTATGTACAAATTTGATGGATAAATTGGTTATTTGAGGTTACATATTATTTCGTATGAAAAACTAATTTGACGTGTTAGATTTAATATATATCATCGCTTGTTGATATGGAACAAATGAACCCGATTGAATGAACTTAAATGAAGAAGTTCATTTGGCGAAGAAACTAGGCTTAATTTGATAATGAACTTGGGTCATGGACTAATAGTCTTTGTCCTTTGCTCATTCATTTAGGTTCGTTGCTAACATATTTGTCAACTATGAATAAAGGATTCAAACTAGAACCTCCCAAGTTTGATGAGAGTTGACCACCCCGTCTTGCCGTCCATTTTTTTGATTGGATGGCTAAAACCGACCCATTTTATGTGAGTGGAGGGGAGTTTAGGGATATGGACAATGGCACTCATAACATGCCACATGCTCCACTAACACTTACATAAGCCACTCCGCAATTACCACGCTTCCCACTCACGTTTATGCCACCTACACCCCCTGTCTCTCATTTTTCTAACCCACTATGTTTTAGTTCATAATCAATTGTAAAAAATTATAAAATTCTATTTAAAATCAATTTTTTGGATAGGTTTCGGATAGTTTAAAAAAAAAAGGTTCATGGCTCAATCTGAATATTTAACTGTCATAATGAACTTTGAACTTTGTACTATGAACGTCATAATGAACTATGAACTTTGTACTTTTGAACTATAAACTGTGTTCATAGTTCGAAGTTCGAAAGTACAAAGTTTAATCTGAACAAAGTTCATAATCAATTGTAAAAAAGTTTATGAACCCCTCCATCCTCCCTTCATTTTGGGCTTGAATGGATCGGATTAATGGAGTATTTCGGGGTACGTGGCGGCATATGCATAGGGGAGGGTATTTTGGGGTCGGGAAAGTGAGAGGTAGGGGTGACGTGTAAGCATGTGGCTGCGTCTCACTCAATCACCCACCAAAACCCATTTTAAATTTATTTTTTTCATTTAATTCAATTTATCTAATTATATGAATATGATTTTTGAAATCAAAGTTCATAATCAATTTTTAAAATAAGTAATCTTTAATTTACGATTTTTCAGATCTTTAATCTAAAGTGCAAAAGCGCAAAGTTCATTGCTAATAATTCATTCTGAAACTTTTGTTCTTGACTATGAACTTTCATTCAGGATGATCTAAGCACTTCTGAAATATAATCTTTTTTTAAAATAGTTAAAATGTAACCAAAATCTTCTGAAAATGGATCTAAATTTAAATGTTGAACTTTTCTATCATTGATTTTGTACTTTAATTTTTAAAAATATATTCACATAATAAGATAATCATTTTGAAGAATTAAAAATTAAAAAAGTTGTCGTAAAGTAATTAGGTCATCCGCAACAAAGTTCTTTTTAAACACAAAGCACTATATTGCTCTGAACTTTGTTGGATGGACTTTGTAATTTTAAGTAGCCTGAACAAAAGATTAAAAACGAACTATGAAATTTGCACTTCGAACTTTTTATAATGATATTATCAAAACGTAAATAAAAATAACCAAAATGAATCTTAAATTAAAGCTTGTATTTTTTACAAATGATTATGAATTTTGATTTAAAAGAAAAATATTCGTATAATTAAATAAATTGTTTTTATAACTAAAAATAAGAATTTTTGAGTTTTTAATGAGAGGGAGGGGGTCCATGTGGCAAGTCGCATGTGCTGAGTGGCTGAAAATATGAGATAGGGGGGCACGTGGCACTGATACTTGCTCAATGGATGAAATGTGTGTGAGTGAGGCAAATATGAGATAGTGGGGTACATGGCTTGTGCCGAGTGGCTGAAATATGCATTAGTGGATACGTGGCATGTGATGATTGGATGAAACCGAAAACCAAAAATACCCATCCCTCCCACATTTGTATCAATTAATTTCTACCCATCCGAGCATTTTGGACTTTTACACCACACATGCACTCCCACGCACCCTCCCTCATCCAAACAAATTCATTTTTGTTTCCGTATTTGACAATCTATTTATTTAGGTATATGAATATTATAAAAAAAACAAAGGTCATAATCAATGATAAAAAACTCTCTCTACGTATGTCGGGAACTTCAATTGAAAACCTCAAATTTTGTGAGAGCTAGAAACTCAATCTTAGATTTGCTGTTTATTTGAACCAAAGGATAAAAGCTCATGGGCCAGAGAGTCCAGGTTCAATTGGATAGAAAAGTTCATGAGCCGAAAAACCAAGTTTTCAATGGGTTTAATTAAAATATTTAACTTTGGGTCCATGAATTTTAGACACTGATTTAAAGTGCAATTAATGGTGAAGATTTAGTTCTTGGATCTAAGTGAAGAAGTTTTTATTTGAACCTCCTACGTGAAGAATAGACGTAAGAAACAAATATGAAACATCGTAAAAACCGTGAAATGTCTTGTTTCTACAGGTAGGTGATTTTGGCCTTTCAAAGATAAAGAGAAACACCTTGGTCACTGGTGGTGTCAGAGGCACACTTCCATGGATGGCCCCAGAGCTATTAAATGGCAGCAGCAGCAAGGTATCTGAAAAGGTAAGGAAATGCGGAAACAGCAATGATTAGTGATGGCAAACAAAATTACTTTTTTACCTCCTACCTTGGGTTAATAGTACGTTTTTCACTAACCATTTTTTAATGTCAGTTAAAAGCTAACAAAATAAGTTTCTTTAGATTTTGATTTTTAGCTTTGCATTGACATGCATTAAAAGGGGTTACTGGAAATGTGAGAATCTTAGACTTGCTGCAATTATGTTATAGAGTCTTAGGATGTAGATCTTTAATTTTTGGGTTTAAGAGTGTGTTTTATCCCTCAAATGCTCATCTCATCAAAAACTGATCCCCAGGTTTTACTAATGCACTAACTTAAAAGTTACAACTGTTTTCATGCCATAACTCGCTATCCTATGACTCTTTGCCTTTGGATTTATTAGCGTTGACATACGGGTAAATATGACTCTTGAGTTTCTGTTTGCAGTGACGCATACAGTGTAGACCACCAATCAACCTCGAAAAACCTGTAGATATTTGTTGTACTACTGAAGCTTCCCATATGCTTACCGCTCCTTTACTTTTTCAAATATTTATGCGGTGCTCCTATATCTAACTATTACTTAGATATTTTGGTTCGGATATGTGGCAGGTTGATGTGTTCTCCTTTGGCATTGTTCTGTGGGAGATTTTGACTGGCGAGGAGCCCTATGCAAATATGCATTATGGAGCAATCATAGGTGAAAACTGACTTGTCTTTCCCTCTATACAGCATTACCAGTAAGGGTACAAACACTATCAGGGAAAACTTCACGATTTGTGTTGGATTCCTTCTGGTGATAAAAAGAGTTTCTGGGTTTGGAGTTGAATTTGTCTGCCTAAGACTTCGCTCTAAGAGTCAAAACAGAATTTGTTGCCCTATTGCGTATTCCTGAGATTGATTGGGCTTAGATTCCTTTATCCCCTACCAATCTGCCATTCTTGGGTATTGCTGGTTGAACCATTCATGACTTCTTTGAGGAGTTCAGTTTTCCCCTCTTTGTAGAGTTCAATATTTCTGATATAAGCCTAGTTCCAATTCTATTCTTATGTTACATTAATCTTCCCTGAGTTCCCTTCATGGATATTAAAGATGCTCGCTGCTATTAGTTACTTAACTGTCAAAGCTTGGCATTCAGATTCCTTCAGTTAACTTTTTTTTAAAAAGAGATATTTCCTTGATTGCAGGTGGCATTGTAAACAACACGTTGAGGCCACATGTACCTGGTTTCTGTGATAATGAATGGAGAGAGCTGATGGAGCAGTGCTGGGCTCCCGATCCTATTGTGCGACCGTCCTTTACTGAGATTGCTTGTCGTCTGCGTGCTATGACAAGCCATGCTAAGCCACATGGTCAGGCATCTAAGTAAAACCCTGTGAGGGAATCCTGCTGTTTGTGGGTGGGATAAGTGTGGTTAAACTCTAAGGTTGAAATTGTTCTCATAATTCTAATATCTCATAGTAATATGGAGTATCATAAATTGGAGGCAGCTATTGGAGTTGCCATAATAAGCAAATTCCTAGCATGTATGAATAATTCCTTATTTGTAGGTTGCTATGCTGGCACCAAACTTAATGTGGAATATCTTAAAATTCTACCCCGGAAATTTGCATGCACACAAGTTAGGAAGATACATGTGAAATTAGGCTTTCAAATACACATTAATTAGTAAACATGCTTTCTTTACGATTTAAATTGGCATTGCGTAAATAATTTTTGGAAAATCTGTCATTCCAAAAAATTGGCAAAAGCAAATGAAGACCAAACTGACTAGGAACATCTGTAGGTACATCGAACTTTTGTTTCACCAAAAAATAAAATAAATCTAACTAAACTTTGAATTGCCCTGACGGCTGCTACAAAACATGGATATGTTATCTGATCTTATTGCATTTCTCAACACAACCTTAATGCTAGTTTTGACATTCAATCAAACATAGGATAGTTGAGGATTTAATTTTTTCATAGATCATTTCCTCTTATAGTTCAAATAGCTATCTCTGGATTTAGGTCTGGATTTCGTTCTTCAACGCTCTCTCTTGTTCAGAAAAGATGAACTGATTACCATCATATCAGTCCAGCTCTCATTCTTCCTTGATGCTTTCATTCTTTGGATTTTTATTAGTTTCATCCCCATTTCATGATCAGTTCTAACTTTAGTTTCTCCATATAATTCTCTTCATTTTTGTATATCCTTATATTTCTTTCTTGTTATACTTTATACATCACCAAATTTATCATCACTTTATTTGCTGTCATGATCATTGATGGGCCTGCAAACAATCTCAATACAATTTTTTCAGCCTATCTTTTGTACTCAATTGGCCATGACATATCATCCAATATGAGAAACAATGTTTAGATTAGGACAGTTTATTCCAACATAAATGATGACACACAAAGTCAGAATTATTAGTGATACTTTCATAAACTGAAGCAGTTTCAAAAAGGTTTACTTGAACAAAGCCACTTTACTTGTCCATGGTCCATGCACATAAAATGATTTTGGTATTTTTGAGTTGTATTAACTTTCTTTTCACCAGTGGCACATTACTGTGCACTATCACATTGAATAATGGTATTGTGTAAATAATAGGGATAAAACCCAAAAGGGCTCTGAACTATCACTACTTACCTAATTGCGGTCAGAATTACCACGATTTCTAAAAAAAGTGCGATGAAAAAAAAATTGGACTGATTTTTGAAAATCAATCTAATTTTTTTTTCATCGCGCTATTTTTGAAAATCATGATAGTTTAAACCGCAATTCAGTAAGTGATGGTAGTTCAGGGCCCTTTTTGAGTTTTATCCCTTTAAACTATTATGGTTGTTTGCGTTTCATAACAACACAAAATCTACTAGACAACAACATATGCAGCTACTTCGGCTCAAGCAAACACGTGGGATTGTCATAATTCAAAAACGCAGAAATTTAAGAGATTTTTCGTTGTTTTGAAACGTTAAAAGTACTGAAAAATCCACGGCCAGATTCAGAAACGAAATGAATAAGTTTTTTTTTATAAAAAAAGCGGAGTGCTTATTTTTTTAATCATATTAAAAAAATCATTGATAAACCTCATTCTACTCATTTTTTATCATGTATTCCTAACCTGACTTCCTTCAAACTGCAAGTCCATAAATAAAAGAACAGTTGCTTAAAAAAAGATTACTTGTGCCTTCTCATGGCAGAAGTACCTTAGTCCTTTGCAGCTTTGCACTCTGTTTGGAAGTTCAAAAATGATTTGTTCTTTTAGGTTGTAATTTCTTTAGAAAAAATTTGAAATTAAAAAAAAAAGGAAAAATGAGAAAAAATTCTTTGTTAAATTTAGAACAAAATTATGAAATGAAAAATTAAATAAAATTTTTTAACAAAATAAAGAATATGTAATCACTTTGTCATAAAATTTTCACCTTCGATCATACAAAAAAAACGCAGGAATTCACTTTCATTCTCATTTTTCTTTCTTACTTATTTTCCCTAAACCAAACACACTATTAAAGATGTTTCCTATTCTTCTTGTAACTACTCAAAAGCTTATCACGCAAGCTTGGCACTATCAGCACGTCATAGACTTAAGTATCAGAGCCATAGGAGATGGAGCTCTAAGGGCATCCACATCAAAACAAATTTAGAAGTAGGTTTGTGTCATATCACGTAAATTTGGGTCATACCAATTCAGCTTTATCATAAATCTTATTTTCACAAATCTTTCTTTCACATTGAAAAAAACCTTTCAAACATCTGCGCATGGATCCGCATGTCACCTCTTTTTTTTTTCATATTATATTAATTAAAAATTTCTTAAATATATTATTATTGATAATTATTAATTTATATTATATTTTATTGACATTTTCATGATAAAAAAATTTATATAATAAATTTTTTTATTAAATAATATATTAAATTTTTATTGCCAAATTTGTGCTACATATAATCGACCAAATCAGGTCGATATTTTCCAAATATTTACGTTGAAAAATAATGATTAAAATTTTATTTAAATATTTGAGCATATACCATATACGGGGAAGGATCTGTTGAGAACCTCCTTAGTTGAGAACCATTGTGGATAATTCTGAACCAATCATTTTGTTTTTTTTTTAAGTTTATTTATTATGCTTTATTTATTACTTAATGCTCTTTAAATGTGATAGATAGTGGACAGTGTAGTAATTAGTTAAATATCACTAATGCTTTAAGATTTTTGTATTTTTCATTAAACAAAAAGATTTTTTAGATTTTCGTTAATCAATGTTCACCATTTTTTTTATTTTGTGGATTTTTTAATAAGGTAGTGAACATTTGTGGTGAATATGTTCACTGTCGAAAATACACCCCCTGCTACATTGCACAAAAGATGTTCACTACCGAACAAATATTCAAACCTGTAAACAATTTAGAAAAAATTCAATAATTTTCATTTTTTAAAATCATATTCACTATTCGAACATTTACAAAATAATGGTGAACATAGTAGAAGAGGGCACATGTAGCCATAATCTCCCACAGTGCATGTCACGCTTCACACCTCGGGTCTCATGGCTCTTACCTATAGTTATCAGAACCGGACCGGATCGGCCGATTTGACCGGTTAGACCGAGAACCGGACCTGGTACCGGTCCGATTTGTAATTAATATCGGGGTGCACACTGAACGCCGATTTTTTACAAAATCGGTGAATCGGATCGGTCCGGTTGAACCGATTTAGTGTAATTGATGGTTTAATTAAGGTTTAATTGCATATCATTAATAACCAAAAATTTATTTTATTAAAATGTTTGAACTCAGATTCGAACCTAGCACTTTGGGCTTCAATGCGAAAGCTCTAACCACTAACCATCAAGATATTTTATGATTTTTAGGATAACTAGTAGATTAAATGTAATATTTAATAATAATTATATTTAAATGAACCGCCGGTCGAACCGGTTTGAACGGCCGGTTCAACCGGAAAACCGGGAACCGGAGCCCTGACCGGTTCGGCCTCCGGTCTGGTTCTGATAAATATGCTCTTACCTACGCGTGCACTCTTTCAATCGTCTCTCTCCAATGGAAGGCATGGAAGAAGTAGGTGATTTTTGTACTCGACAATTGATATACATGAATAAGATATGTATATAATTGGGGAGGAAAGAAAGAAAATTAAATATATGATTGGAATGATTTACTCCTTATTAATGAGATTAAATTCATGTAATATACGTTATTAAATATAAACCATAAAGTATAATAAATGATGTCAAAAAAAGAGATATAGTAATCAAAACACGGTCGTTTTGCACAAAAAATGATTGATCCACGTTTGTCCACAAGGTTCTCAACTTAAGGAGGTTCTCAACTGATCCGCCCTCTACCATATACAACGTTTTTAACTTAAAAGCGTTATATATAGTATATACTTTATACAACGCTTTTAAATTGGAAACACCGTAGCCGTATAAGCTCAATTCATTGCACGAAACGTTGTTGTGTCAGAAGATTACGAACCAACTTCCACATCAAAACGAAACGATTCGTGGACTGATACAACCTCGCAACGAAGCTTTGACGTGGATGCCCTAAGCTGAGGGACCGTAGACTTGATTAGGCAGTCTTTTTTCCTTATTCATCTGCGTTGAGCTTGTACAGATTTTCCCTTTACTAATAAAATATCATTGAAAAATATCAGATTATGACACACAAATTACTTTAACCATCTGCCCCAACTTGAGAAATGTCAACTTGGTCATGCTACATAGCATTTCATCCATGGGGAAAACAATGCACCAGCATGCCAGACTGATTGATTTCGTTCCCTGAATCTTTATTCCTACTCAGTAAGATATAGGACCAGATCTGGACACAGCGAATCTTGGCATCGGGCTCGGACCTCTGCTACTGGAGGCGCCTTCAGTGTGCTTCATCTTGCTGCGATTTGTGCTGTATTCTAAGGGCCCTGAGCGACGATAATTCCTCTGTTTGTGGTGTGAGGTTGCATTTTCATTGTCATTGATGGAATCTTGGCTATGTGTGGATGATCCTCTGAGATGCCCCGAGTC
Organism: Kalanchoe fedtschenkoi; assembly: GCA_002312845.1. Classification (NCBI taxonomy): domain Eukaryota; kingdom Viridiplantae; phylum Streptophyta; class Magnoliopsida; order Saxifragales; family Crassulaceae; genus Kalanchoe; species Kalanchoe fedtschenkoi. The sequence goes on along the minus strand of NQLW01000063.1, from coordinate 140,562 downwards.
ACTCGTCATTGATTGTTGTCTGGCCATGGGAGAAGCATGTGCTGTGGATAGTTGAGGTGAAAGGTATGGAGAGGAGCCCAGTGAGTGAAGATGCTGTAGGGATGGAGATTCTGAGTAGTATTGACTGTATAATGACCGTATAATCGCATAAGGTACATGAGGTTCCAATGTGCTTCGTGGAATATATGGTGAAATCTCACAAAGCTGGTCCAGGAAAATGAGCTGTGGAACAAGTTGAAATCTGCAAAATACATGTTGACATGTTTGTATAAAAAGACAATCAAAACAAAGGAGATCCCACTGGTCAAGGGTCGCAACCATAGCTTATCACTTACCTGTTCGTTTCTCCAGAAAAATCAAGTATGATTCCAGCTGCAAATTTGACAAAAATCTGCATTGACGACTTGATGGCAGCTTCTACAGACGACCGCGTATGAATTTCATTCTCCACTGGATCTCCATTGCCAATATGGCCATTTGATAAAGACCTCTGCTCGTGTTCTCTCTCCAACCTAACAAGCTCGCTTCCGCCAATTACACCACTGATGCACCTATAAAATACACAGAATAAACATAACAGGATTTCGGTAGGAATTATATTCATTGATCTTTTTCCTAACCTGTGTTAAGAGTTGCTACAAAAACATGAGGCACACGACCTTGCCAAACAAATGTATATTCAGTTTTCCAAAACGGAAACGCAAAAATTGGGCAGCATAACTAAATATTCAGTTTTCCAAGAAACCAGAAAGCTCACCTTGCCAGACAATGTATATTGTTTTTGAAAGCTCCAGTTTCAACACAAAATGAAGCATTGTTCCAGACACCCGATGTAAAGAAAGCGGCGAAAAAATATGGCAGTAAGCTCCATGAGCCATCAATCGCACCCCCAACCTCATCTAGAATAGATTTCACCCACTCAGAGTCATGGTCGAACCCTATTCCCATACTGTTCGCAACTCCCCTTATCCTCCTAACATCATTCTTTTCAGGAATTTCATCAGGTAGATGTTTGACTACTCCATCCAACAATGAATAAATTAATGGCGCACCTTGTTTAAGAATATTTGCGGCAGCCTCTGCTAAGATTTCATCAAAAGCTAAAGCTTGTCCTGCTTGAACACAAAAGCCTATAACAGTTTCCATGTCCAATATTTGCTTCAGACAGTTATCTCTTTCCACCCCATCACCTGTGTGCATGCTGTTTGCAATGGACTCCAGTAACTCACGATTGGACCTCAATGATGTGTCAATACAATTTAAAAGTGCAGCAACATGTTCTTTCAACATTCCGTGAAGTCTGTCAACACCATATCCACCAAAAATCCGAACAAATGCTTGTAATTCCCTGCGATCAGTAACAGACTCTGGAAAATGTCCACCAAGTGGTTTTGCACTTTTGAAACAACTACGAGCAGGTGCAAACACGATATTGGAGCCTGTAACATCTTTCACAATGTTCTCTATGTACCAGTTGCATACAGCCGCAATAGCTGCTCCAGTGTTTTGGATATCAGATTTTTCAAACAAATGCCGCGAAGTGACTGGGCCAGAGAAGGCTTCAGAGAGTAAAATTTCACGAAGTCCTTGTGTTAAGTCCATGCTAATATGCTGCTCCGTTAAATGCAAGATCCCAACATGTCTGCAAATCAACAACTCAAGTACAGTGGGCCGCTGAAGATCATTATCAGCTCTTAATATGGTGAGTAACCTACGCTTAAAGTTGTTGAGTATGCATTCCCTCATAAACTGCATAGAGGATCAAGCGAGTGTAACACCAATCATGCATAACATAAAGTTAGTAACAAGAAAAAAAATGAAAGACTATAGCTAGGTTATCATTATGATTTATAGGTGTTACCTCCCGCAACACAAATACATGATTAAGCACACATATTGGCTCCATGTCATTTAACACCGAGCACAAGTTAGTTAACCTCTGCAACGCAGCTTCAAGCCTGGGCACCCAACCAAAATATATGAATGTTACATTTTACTCACCCAATCTGCCAAAAACATAGCTGTCATTGGAATAATCTCCTTACATTTTTATGGAATCGTTATTTTCAGGGTAACTCTCATATCCAGGTAAAGAAAAACCAGTTACACCTTTGGGAGATTTCATTGTAGGAACTGAAACCCTTGATACATAATTCATGTAGAATGCAGCCTGCTCTGGAAGTAGCTGTCAAAAATAGATGGTCTCTTCAGAAGTCTTATCAAAATTCAGAAGTTAATAAAAGATCATAGTAGATCACCAACCTGGGTCTCGAGAGAACCAAATCCACCCTCCGAGTCGAGAATGTTAATTAGTCCCTCAAGTCCACCCATTATCGATTCAATGAGAGATTCTACGTAAAACACTGCATCTCGACCAATTTTAGTCACCTGATTCATCAATGGACCACAGTAACTGAACAGGTTAAATGGAATCAGATGTCACAGTTTGCAGTAAATCACAAGACACAGTTGCATATAAATAACAGGCCATAATGCCGGCGACCTTCAGTTAAGTAAACCAAAACACATTTTTTAAATATTAGATAAATATCACTTTCTTTCATACCGCAACAGAGAAAGCAAAAAGAAAACCACTGTAGGATTACTACCCAGATGAAAACAACGACTGAAGAGTGTAATGGCAGTGTCTACCATGAAATATTTATTGTCTTTAAGGATTTTTTTCCCAAATTCATTTATTTCAAAGTAGTCAAAGTATAACAGGTCAATAAAAGACAAGAAAATTGTTCTTATTGTTAAATTAATATTGAATGGTGTTCTTTATTATCAAACTGAATTTATGTTTTAGTAAAAACTGATATTGAGTCCAAAGAACAGAACCCGGCAAGAAGGCTTATAATCTTAAATCTCTCTCCTTTTTGCATAGCAAAATCATGGAGGAGGCTGTCATGTCAATGCATAGGCAGACGCCATCACAGTCCACAAGTAAAATTGGTGGGTGGTTAGCAGAAGAGATGTATTTTCTTTGTTATGAAAGACAAAAACATAAATGCAAAGCCCTAACTTCAATGTTATATTAATAATGTGTATGATATAAAATCTATGAGCAAATATTTCATCATTGTTCAATTTCCCAGCTTTTTAACACAATGAAACTGGACAAGCAACAAGGGAAAACAAATTGGCCAGGCTACAATTTCCATTAGTAATCCACTCCTTAGTCACCTATCTCCACTTCCTTGGATATACACACAAGGGTGTAAGAGGAGAAACGATTCTAAAAAATTATAGTAGAGTTTGCAGTGTATTAACAAAGGAGGCATGTATCTCAATACCTCTTCAGGAACAAGGACAGAAGCACATTCTGGGAAACTACTTGCAACACCAAGCCACGCACAACAATGCTGGGGACGACCTTCTGGTCCAAACATAGTATTCCTGAAAACCTGGGTATGATAATAAGAATGGCTATCAGCTCGCAACTAAGAGGAAAACGGATTCAGCTTGGAGAACCTCAAGTTGTCGCATTTTACGTTATGGCAGTAAATTTAGTTTCAGATATGTCTTTACTCTATTACACTACTTGGTAACATTTAAATATCCAGCCAATACCAATCTACTTTATCAGTCAGACTTCAGAAGATCGAGAAAAAATCAATAAATAAAAACTTACAACTGTCAGGTGTTGGTGGTAAAAATACAGACTTTTGAGACTTCCATGCTTTGTCAACTGGCATTCCAATTCATCCACACATCTGAATCAATGGGGTAATATTTATTCAATTCTAAAAGTTTCCATGACAACAGCAGGAAAGTGTACATCATTATTTGACCTTTACATCAAGAACACGGACAGAGGGCCCTGTTTAATAAGTACAAATGACATGAAAAAACAATAAAGATGTACAGCTACAAAGTAAAAAAGAGCCTACAAGTTCGTATTTCTTGGTTAGTAAGTGGCATTAGATTTTTTCTGTTTTCACCTGAAAGCAAGAACTGATAAATGAAGATGCTCTCTGACAAAACACTTCAGTGACATAAGCATGTGCAGTTACAGACACATCAAGCATTGACTTCAAGAATTTTAAAACGAAAAAGGAAATGCAGAACACTCATAAAGATGTCCACATGTTATGACTCGACGGAAATTGTAAACCGACCCATTACTGCTTTTTCATTCATTTGTTTTTCCTTTCTTCTACCCTTTATGCAGTAGCATTCAATAATATGAAACTGCAGAAAATAACTACTCAAAAATATAACCTGGACCAATTGTATGCAGAATTTCCCTCTGTTAAGAGGCCTTCCTTTCCAGTGGAGACTGTAGCCTTTTCTAGATGTCTTATGTTCACTGATGACCTAGCAGATGTCACAATCATCAATATAGACAACCAGTCTTTTCGCAATGCCTGGCAAGTTTTAGGCAATGAACGCATTAGAAGAATAATCTAACAAATGTGTCACTCCTCCAACTGAGCGGACCTATAGAACCATTTTCGAGGTGGAACTATTCAGATTATGTTAGAAAAAAGAATCAGAAAATGAAATTGTAATCCTACTTGATGACTTTAGTGGTTTAAAATGCTGGCAATCCAAACATCAAAAATTGATGATCCTAACTCTATCTTACCGATAAATCACATACAATGGCAGAGACATTTTCATCTTGTACTTTTGGTACATTCTCAAGGTGGCGAATGATCTGTTGAAAATATCCTTTCATAGTTGCATCTAGATCAAGCGCAACCATACCAGGAGTGCCAAGCAAGAAACGGATTCTACCAGCACAGGAGGAAAGATATGCCAGTGCATAACCTCTAATTGCTGCAAAAAATAATGTTACTTTGGGTCAAAACACAAACTAGATCAGCTGGTAACAAAAGAATGTCTCATAAATGTTTGAATCATTAAGTACATAAAATACCCAAAAAGATTTCCCAGGAGATAACTATGCATTGTTGAACATTACAAGCTTTCTAAACTCTTTCTCATATTATATTTTGCAGCTACTCGGCCTTAATTTCTCTATAAAGCTAACCTGCCATGTACTTGCGCACCAGGCAGCACAGTCTATCCAGGCCATCTAACAAGAAGCCAATAGTTGGATCACCTGGATCCTACAATAATCAAAATATAAAAGCACAGTTTTCCAAGCTACGAAATGAACAATGAAGTATGTATATGATTATGTATAAGGCTTACTATCTCAACCGGTATGGATCGACCAATTTTAGATTTGGATATTGATATTCCAATGTGCTGGAAATACCATATGATCTCAGATTGAGCGAGTGCAAAAGCCGAAAATACCATCTGCAGTAATAACCAAACTTGAATAGTAAAAAACCATTGGTTTTAAACAAGTTCAGAGAACCTCCTTTGCAACTAGTAAAAAACAGGGAAGTAAATGATCATCAGAAGTGCATGAAAATCTGCCTCATAATAGAGACAGTCCTTGAGAGTTCAGACAATGTTTTTATAGTTACAGTATGCCAACATACCTGAATGTTTGGAGCCAACAAGCTTGGCTGATCTGTAAAAAACAGAACCATCCTTCCTATCTCTTGTTTTAATAATATCCTCCTCTCATGGTGTATGGCATCACAAGATATAATTGCTTGTTCGTAAACTTCACTACAATCATTAGGAGCGGGCAAAAGCGGAATCTAAGTCTTCATGCAGTCAAAATATAAGTAATAATAAGAATATGAGTGATATCCAATTTATATGCCGAAATTAATATTGGGCTGGAAAAGGAAGAAAAAAGGACATTTCTAATCAAGTTAGCTTCTTCTTTTAGCATTTGGTTCATTTCTAAATACGTGTGCAACATGTATAAGTTGAGTGAAGAACCATGTCATAACCTGGAAACATCAATGATAACCACCTGATCATTTTTTCAACTTGTTTTGCAATACTGTATTCCATATCAGCCTCTTTTTGCTTTGTGCGTCCGGATTTTGCCAGCTTCTTTGACTCTAATATTCGCGGCAGAACATATTGTTGATACTCCTCGTGCAATAAAATATGCTGCACACTTTTAAGCATTTTTTTGTAAATTTCTGGGTAAAGGAGAAGAGGTAGACAGACAGAGAGAGATGGAGGGAAAGGGGAGACAAAGGGTGGGAGAGGAAAAAAAATAAAAGAGATCCAAGAATCAATGTTTTTTTAAGATGATCACTGAAGCTCACCTCATCTCGAAATAATGATAGAACTAAATTTTCCTTGAGAACAACCTGTCAAACATGGCAAATAAGACAGATCAGAGTGGACAAAAATACTAACCGAACTAACAGTATTAATAATTGATGGATAGAGACAGGTATGGTAATAGATGCAGTGAAAAGAAGAAGAAAAGGCCTGACAAATTTTTGTAGCCAAAGGGATGAGAAACAACTGTATATAAACATGCGAAATGTATCATGCGCCAATAGGAGGATAAATTTTAGACGCGCCATATATATGTTTACCTCAAAATTTTATAAGGCTTGAAAATTCACTCAGACTGACAGCAAATATACTTTATAATGCTGAATGTTAAAATTACAAAATGACAAATATCATATATCTACAAGTATTATTTCATTAATGAATAGAGAAGAAGTGTGAAACATGATGGTGCAACCTCATGTATGTATCATATTTCGTACATGCACATCCAAATACTGTTGCATTATAGATTCATGCTCTCAAGGATGCCTTTGATTGTCTAGCAAAGGAGTATGAGCACTCAAGAAGAACATGTCATGATAAACTTTGATTTCCAAAATGTTAAGGTTACATTTGCCAAGTTCAGCAGTTTATTAATCTGCTTAACGTATCAACTGAGTTAGAAGTACATGATACAAACAAATATTAGAAAGAGCAAGGCTAAAGGGGGCAAATATATGTGGTATACTTACCAAAGCTATGTCGATACTAGTCACACGGAGTAGTTCATCAGGACAAACAAGATATCCAAGTAGCACCCATTCCCGGTATGAAGTGACATTCGCTAAGTCTTGGGCTCTCTTCAAGGAGCAAAAGCATTAAGATGCAATCAGATGCACACTCAAATGGAAAGCTTTCTAACTTGAAGAAGTATGTGGCAATTGTGAAAAGTTAGCATACAGATATTACCAGTGGGTGAGCAGAGTTGGTAAGTATGTCTGGATATCGAGGATGGAATGGACTTAAAAAACCCTCATTCCTGAGCTTTTTTGTATCTGTTGAGAGGATAATGATAGGTCCAACAGCCTCCAAAATCTGAATCATAACAGTGAGCCATCATGATGTAATAAAGAAAATGTTCCCTAATCTCATATTTCCAATGACATATATTCTTTGACTAATTTGGATTGCTTGACTCCCTTTTTCATGTCACGTATATTTTTAGATTCACTCAAGCAAGTCTGTTTACAATTCTGACTAGCTAAATTCAAATAGGTAATAAGAATCATCATTTGAGAAAAGAACCACAGTTGACCTCTCCAATACGAGGACTGATAAAATTCAGATCTTCATGTAATCCTTTCAATGGCGGGTCATAAGAATCTATGAACTGAACCAACCTGTTATAAGGAGCATAAAATCATGCAGCAAACATTAAATACTTTTATGATTAACATGAAAAATCACTGTTCCAGACACAAAGTTGCTAATGGGATAAATAACTTTGCTAATGAAAAACATCGGCGAACAACAAATGGTGCTCAAAAGCAGTGACACCGAGTAATGATTCGATGTACAAAGTTTACCTAACTTTGGCTGTTAATTCTACTGATACGCAATCATTAGAAGAAGAAATGGTGCTCTGTAACAATGACACTGAGTGCCAATTTGTTGTACAAACTTCAGTAAACACCAAATTACTTATCACAACTTATAATGTAACACAAAATTTTTAAGGGAGTCCTAAGTCATTTACTCTTTTAAAATCGAACAATACATTACTGTGCCACCTTATCTCCTGATCCTGTTAACTATGTAATTAGGTGGGTACAAAGTCAGACAGTCTTACGGCTTTCAGTGATCAGAAGTCTTTTCATGCATTTACAAAAATAACATTCAAATGGATAATATCAAGAGCCCCAGCTCATTAGACTAGTCAGAAATAGGTGGCCAGGAGTTAGAGGTTACAATTGAGATTGCAATGAGATTGACTCTTGCTGGACCTTCTAATAGTTAAATCAGCCAAAAAAATAGATATATTACAATTTAACGACAGAAGATCAAAGCAGACAAAATTAAAATGTGATATGCATGTATGTACACATGCAAAACATGTAACAACCATACCGGTGATAAAAGTCACAATCGCGTTCACTTTGTGTTGTAGCATGCAGAAGGTTATACACTTGCAGAATCATTTTTCTAGGGATCTGTAGGTTAAAAAAGGTATATCTTCAGAGGATTTTCACTTTCATTGATCACTGATGGATCTGTTTGAATTCATTGATATCACTCATTATCTAAATTAATGGACATACCTTCTCTGCACATAGATTAACACGGACAAATGAACAAAATAGATCCATAAACGCATGCAGTATGAGTGAGTTCTGATGAGGCTGCATAGGCAAACAATAGTTATATATGAATTCCTGCTTCTACATCATAATAAATAATAACAAAAAACGGACTGACATGTAGACTGTTTAATATAAACTTGAATCAGCATGAAACATGTTCACAGATTTTCACCTGTTGAAGGTGGATTATCAAACACTCACCAACAAGGTAATGACGGTACTGCTAATATCCAATATAAGCCGCAATGCTTGTTCTCGAAATTCCATCAAGTCCAGTAAAAGCTGCAGAATGGAAATGTGGATGGATTTAAAGCAATATCATTTGTATTCGCCTATAATGTCATTGAACACATCTCTTTCTCACACGAAAGTCTTAGTAAAACCAAGTTTATGTTAAGGCTTCGATTGTCACAGATTTCTATGGATAAAATATTATTCTTTTGATGTTAGTATGAGAAGTAGCGGAAAGATGAAAGTGTGAACCAACACATAATCACTATGCATAAAATAAAAGCAAATATCCACGTCCACCTATTGGTGATGTAGATTTGTTGGATCCACACTCAAAATCAATTGGCAATGAGTGGGGGATTGAGCGCTCGTGGTGTAGATTTGTTGGATCCACACTCAAAATCAATTGGCAATGAGTGGGGGATTGAGCGCTCGTGTTCTAAGAGTGCGGCCAAAACCTGCTCTGATACCATGTAGATTTGTCGGATCCACACTCAAAACCAATTGGCAATGAGTGGGAGCCCAACTATATATAAGGATCACTTAAGAGCTTCAACTGGACGATGTGGGATAATACCACTATGCTCAACAGGTGAAAAAAAAAATGTAGTAAAAACTAACAGATTAACCCATAAAAATTGATACCTGTGCTCCGGGTTGTAAAGTTTGTAAGTGAAGCTGAGCGTTATTTTGCATAGAGTCTAACCCAACCTTGTCAACCTACGAGAATGTAATTTGCAGGAGAAATTAGTCAGAGTGTGAGATGGAAAAGAGCGTGCAAATGCATGGATGGATACCTTGTCAAGTTGCAATTTGCTGTGATGTTCTGGGAATTTTTTGGAGAGGAAGACACACAATTTGGGGAAGTTGGGAAAGACTCCAGATCTCCAAAAGGCCTCAGAATATGAATGGGAAAGGGAGTCGGGGTAGTCGAGAATCTGATTGAATCTGTAGATCTTGGCCATGAGGCCTTGTGCAACTTGGGTGAGTTGCGAGAGCCAGTGGATGTTGAAAGGCTTATGAGAAGGCCTAAGAGATCCTTCGGAACCAGACATGGTGGTGGTTGAACAAGTGACTTGTTCAGGAGTTAGGTACTCGCTCCATCTTGATGCTCCTTCCCAATCCCTTGATCGTGCACAAGTATTGAGCGCCGGCAACTGCTGCGGTCTTGACTTTGCCATGGATTCTATGCTGCTCAAATGCCTAACGCATCCGCCCCCAACACCAACACCAACACCAACACCTTCAGCATTTCTAATTTAGATCCACAAAGAAAACACACCCCCCTACAAAATTTCAAATCGGCCACATTTGTTTTGTTTACCATCTTTTGCTAGACCACATCTCATTAGGATGATATAATTTTATTTGATAAATCACTTTTTAAATATCTATTTTTGAAAATCTAATTGTGACTTAGAGATTGCATTAATAATCAGTTATACATATGCATCAAGTTGATAATATATTGAATACGAATTTGACAAACCCTTAGTTCACAGCCACCTTGCTCGGAAACTTTTTTCACATCAGCGCCGATTAGTTACAGAACCTTCTTAAGATCTCTGACGTTAAATTAAGAGGTGTGAGGGCCAATGGCTGATTTTGATTTTGATCCATCAAATTCTTTTTTGTTTTTATAATCCATCACATTTCATTTATACAATGTCATGGCATTATGAAATGAAAACAGAATATGACACAGAGTTTGGCACAACTGAATATTCCCATTTAAACAATTGCAAGTTATTTTCAACATTTTAAAGATGTCATACATTAGTACAGTGAGCTAGGTGATGAGAAATATAATTTTTTTTCTGTCAATCCTCTTGTTAAACGGCGTCAGACAGCCGATTAAGGTATTTGTCGACTCTAATGTGAACTTCTCCCGTACTCAAGTAGGCCATTATTGTTGCTGTTGAACACTGTCAAATCAAAGGGAAACAAGCTAGCCCAAATCCTTTTCCTCTCTACACACAAATTGTAATTTTTTTGCCAAGAGGAGTTGTAAACAGTATGGTACTTATAAACAAATTTATGAAAAAGATAAACACAGGATCATATTTGAGCACGATCCAGACTGTGCTCTTTGTCATCTTGCATTCGTAAACATGATCTGGGATGGCTTTAGCTCCTCAAGCATAGTTAGAGTTTTGCTGAGTCACACACAATTTCTATAAATTACAATTCAACTCCTAAAGTTCTTCTTCTTAACAGATCAGTCCATGAACTTCTTGAAATTATACTTTGGTCCCTAAGTTTGCCTCTTGACAAATGGCCCTTAACTTATAGGAATTATAGTTTTACCTCTTAAGTTTGGCTTAATTACATATTGACCCTATAAGTTTATTTTTTCTCTGATTAACCCCTAATGTTTACATTTTGTCTGATTTTGGTCTGATTTGCATCATTTCGACCTTTTTTTTCAAAGCCAATTTGCTTCATATTTAACATACAAGTGATCAAATCAACGATAAGTTACCCATAAATCACTTGGGACTGACTCAAATATCTTAAGTATACTAATCTAACATAGGGTAAATTATTATCTTGTGAGTGTCAGTGCAATATTTTGACATTTTTTAGAGTGGGCTTCGATATAGTAAAAAATAATTTACAGCTCGATATGTAGCTCTTAAGCCTTTCCCTAGGAAAACTAACGACTACAATATTTTTCAGTGCTGATTCATCCCGCAACACCGGTAGGAAGGGTGAAATACCTAACGTCCTCAATGTGTATAAATGTGTTGTCGGGGGTCCTACTCATCACTTTCGTGTACCCTCCGATTCTCACCTTCGGTGGCTCAATGCCCATATGATGGAGGGTAGGTTTTTCCCAAATGGACAACTATCACTCGATTTTCTTGACAACTATCTTTGTCTGGAGGAAGTGGGTCCGATGCAGCGCAATGTCATTTCTTTATCCTTTTTTTGTGGTTGGTTCCGACGCATATACTCCTTTTCAAACCAATTTCCGCTTGCCACTCATAACTTGCTCACCGCATGGAATTACATCACATACCCCTTGTAGTTGACTGTGATGAGCGGTGCCTTGCATAAACATCTATATCAGCAGTTGCTAGGTGTTGGTGTCTGCCCACCGAACTAATTAATTAACTCGTGTTGATTAAGGTTAGGTTGTTTTGAAAATCAATTTATTCTTAAATAGACATCATAATGTCTTATAAAGGCTGCTTATAATTAAGAAAAAATTCAAAAGGAGTCCTGAATTATCACTTCTTACCCAATTACAGTCCGAACTACTACCACCGTTACCAAAAAAGTGTAGAACGTTAGTTTTTTAACGGAGATGCTGACTTTGTTATTTTTGTTTACACACTGTTGGGTTGCAATCAGACGTTAAAGAAAAAATTCATAATTTCATTTCCACATCATAATTTCATGTTATTTTTAACGGGATGGGCTGGTGTCCTGGTTTTTAAGTCGCTGATTCCTATTTGTGGTGGATCTTCTGATTGGAAAAATGAGGTTGTTGGTGACTTCCAATGTGAGGAGTAGGCGAGTGAAGTTGCTGAAGGAATTAGCGCAGTGGAATTGAGAATGTTAAGACTCCCGATGTCCACACTTTTCTGCAGGATTTGGTGACTTTTGGAACCGGGAAAGAGAAGGATTTCCTAGCAAGATGTATTTTTAAAATATAAAAAATCAACACTTTCTAAAGTATATATTACTAAATACAAACCTTAATTTCAATAGAATGTCTGCAAACTGTAAAAACCAAAACAGGTATGGAGTCATAAAACTTGGTGCAGGTCACTGCCTTCAAACAATTGTTTTCTTTCCAACAGTGAGCATCAGCATCACATGGTTTCAGAGATGGATCAAATTTTTGTATGTTCTTGAATACAATTACAAGATCATAAACTGAATACCCCTATAAATTCATCTGACCTTGAATTTTAGCTTAGGAGAAGAGATCCACTGATGTCAAACTGCTGGCAGGAAAATCTCATGCCAAAACCAGGCCTGGTACTCTGTTTGACCACACCAGAGAGCAAATGCTGTAATCTGCACAAACTGCATCTAGACATAAAAGATACTTAATACAACCCATTTCCTCATACAAACCACCATTATTTTTACACATAAAAGATCTGTCCAACGTTTAACAGAGACTCATGCGGTACATTGAATATAACACTGTTCTCCCTGCATATCTTCCTTAAAAATGCATAGATGTAATCTATAGCTATCTTCTTGTAGAATTTTGACTCCCTTCTCGCTCTTACTATCGTGTTCCCCAGGATGTGGACCACCCCAGCATCTCTGCAGCTGTTCAGGAATTCCAACTCGTCAGCTTCAGTGTGGCTGCTACCCCGATCTGATGTCATCAAAGCACCGCCTGTATGCGTCTCCACTTGCTCCACTGGCACTATGGAGTCCATAGATGAAACTGAAGCATCCACATTAAATGAATATGTGTTTCCATCCTCTGCCATTAGCTTGTCCCTGGATCTCTCTGTTTGCTGATTATATATGCTATAATCCTCAGAGTCAGAGACACCTTCCATCATGGCTTCCAGCCTTACAAACATGAAAAGGTTATTAAAAAGTTTCTTCTCAAATTCTTCATCTTTCTTGTGGAGATCTTTGTAGCCGTATCTAGCAACGCAACGAAACATGTGATACGTTTTTGGACCGATACGTTTTACAAGAAATCTCTCATCTTCTGGGACAGTATATACAGGAAGATATTTCACACACACAAAAACAACAACTGAGTGGATTGCAGGAAGGTTGGTTATGAAGTGCGAGAAGATGTACGGCACTCCACTGGCTAGTTCGGTATAAACGAGCCCAATCCCTGGTACACGGACTAGCCCTAAACTAGGACCAAGCCCCAAAATCCATGCCATTGATACCTTACTATGCATCTCATACTCATAACGTTTCATGGTTCCATAATGCCAGGTATACATGATGGTAAGAAAGGCTGCAGCAATCACAAGGGGTACCCACCCACCTTGATCAACTTTCAAAAGCACTGCAGACAAGTATGCTCCTTCGACCAACACTGACAAGGTAGTAAAGATTACAACAAGAATCCAGTGGCAACGCCAAACCAACAACATAACGAGGACCATCAGAAGAGTTGTTACCGACATCACTATCACCACAGCTGTACCTGATAAACCATTGCAGATTACGTTAACATTCAACATACAGCTTGCAAAAAAAGAATTGCTACGCAATACCCCATAAAATATAACTGAAGACGCTTGTTACTGAAGTAATTCTCAACAGTATCTTTTTTTTTTTGCCCCAAGGTTAGAACTCGAATAATCTGAAAACTAGAAAACAGCCAACATAACAGTTCATAACTCTGTGCCATCCATGTGTGCATGAACTCAAGATTATGATAGATGCATGCATGCAATTGTTTGCCAATGACTTTCAAGATAAAACTGCAGCATCTTGTCATGCTGAAATAATCCACAGCAACTTCTACAAGAAAAAGGTTAATGAACTGGAAGAATTTAGACCTGTAATCACATTAGCGACATAGATACCATCAATATCGAGAACTTACCATAAGCATTCCCAATTTGGCTTTGATTTTTAAACCCGGCAGTAACAGCAATACAAAGAATCATAAGGATCCAATTTATATCCGGAATATATATCTGGCCAAGAAATTTCTTAGAAGTATGCACAACTTTCACCCTTGGAAAACAACCAAGTGCCAGAGCCTGCTTGATTATTGAAAATGTCGCTGTTATGGTGGCTTGACTTGCGACAATGGCAGCAGCAGTTGCAATGACAAAAACTGGCCAGTAAATTGCCTCTGTATGAAACAAAATCCTGTTAAAGTTGTGGTCTTCATCTAGTTGACATATCCTATGCTAAAACAGTTTGGACAAGGAGACAAGGTCAAAAGAACACAAAAAATAGAAGCTTCATCATTTGTCTTCAGGTGTCAGTGGATATACTCACACCTCTACCCTAATCTGTTTCACAATTTGATATGGTAGTTAGCATGTATAAATTTATGGATACCACGAAAAGTATTTTTGCTGATCGTAGATTTCTACTGCTGTACACAGAATGTAGAACTCAATTCTCATAGTCACAGCAATACTCCATGCACAACAAAATGCTTTCTACTGCACTTACAACATTTTAAAATCAAATGACACATTTAACTTAACAGTGGTTAAACGGACCTGGAATTGAACGATAGAAAGCATCAACCACGTGATCATTGTTTTTCATTAGGTACGCAGCCTGCCCACAATAAGCTGCAAGCAGGCAAGGAAAAACAACCACAGTGAAAGCTATCTGCACAGCTGAAACTGGAAAATGAGCTAGATCGGCAAATAGTGCTTCTGTCCCTGCAGTGGTCAGAATAAATAAAAAGGTGAGACGGCAATGCACATCTTCCAGATGTAGCTAAGCAAACCACTGATGCAAGTCCAAATAATTATTAATTACTTACCAGTGATGCTAAGCATGATCCCACCAAGAGAGTTCCAGTTGCGCTTTCCTCCTTTAAAATATCGGACTATATGCACGGGTGAAAAGGCTCTCAGAACACTACTATCATATTTCCATATATTGAATACTCCGATTCCGCCAATCATCAAAAACCATACAAGTACAACTGGTGCAAAAAGCCAACCAACTTTGTCTGTTCCATAGTGTTGCAAGCTAAATAATCCAACTAGAATAACTACCGCAACAATTACAACGACACCTGCATGGCAGTGATAATTGTAAATAATGAGATGCAATCCATTATATGACACGAAAAGCAAGTCATATATAGAGTTGAATATACCAGAACTCATGTTCGGGTAGTCTACCTTGATCCCTCCAGCTGCTGAAAGTACTGTATAGTAAAAGTTGAATATTAAATACATATCCTCTAAAGTCATGGAATCAGTAAAACTTTACAAAGGAGTAAGGAAAGCTCTATAGGATCTTTACTAGTGTTAGGGCCAAGGTAAAAAGAGTGTTAATATATGATTATTTCGGTTCAGGTAAGCAATGATTCGGTGGGATGTTAAACAGTGGTATGCGTGGGTTATGATCAGGGTCCGCAACTATATATTCTTACACAAACTAAGTTCTACAAACCTTACAAAGTGAGGAAAATTAAGGGGAAAAAACGTATCGGTAAAAGTAAAATAGATTTTATTCCAGAAACAAAGTACATGGCCTAACTTATTAAAAAGACAAAAAAACCATTTTCATTTTTCACAGATTTAGTACAGAAGTAAGAGCTAAAATCCCAGTTCAAGATCTCCGATGCATATCTCATAGTGCATAAAAAAAGTCTAATGCTACCGGAACCTTTGTTTCACGCCAATAACCTACCTGACCAGATAAATATCTGATCACTGTTTATGCTAGAACTGAACTCAATACATTTAGTCCAAAGCATGGCCCTCAGAAAAAGTGCCCGCCCCTATATATACTTACCTTCTTTATCACTAATAAATCGGCAGCCATGCAGATTCCAAGTGAAAACACAGCAGGGCAAAGTAATCACTAAAATAAATGTTCATGAATAGGCGATATTTTCAAAATGTGGCAGATGTTAGAAAATTATGGAGCTTTGCCCTGAACTGGAAAATTTTCGAGGGAAGAAACAAAGAACAGTGCTAGAGGGAGAGCCACAAAGTGCCAAGAATAATATTTAATTAAAGAAGTTTGGATATCGAGATATTATCAGCTCCGTGAAAGTGTTTCTAGCAAAATAGACTACATGTTTATTTCGAGGAACAAGTTAGACCCTAGTGTTAGACATGTGGTAAAAACAAGAGATTTTCATTCACATATTTTAAACTTCAGAGGCTAATGTGAAGCTGATGGAACCATAGTGGAAGTAATACTTACAATGAGTAGCTGGACTAATCAGTTGTAAGTACCTCAAAATAAGTACAATACAGAGATACATAATATAATCCAATTGCTTAGAAACGGTTAGTCCTTCTGTTCAAATGTTGACCATATTGACCAGGGAGAGAGAGAAAGGCATGTGGAGGATCACCAGGAGAACATGGAAGACAACACAAACACAGACATACAGAGTACAAACACACACATATACATCAAATTGATGGTCCATTGAAAGTCTCCTTCTAAGAGTTATTGACCCTAGTTATCTAGGTTTATAAATGCTACAACTCCCCACGTGTGTAAATCACACATCACAAATCAACATAAGCTGCTCCATGCACATGCTGCAAGAATGAAAATTGACTGATGCATTTAAGATGCAAATGAGCCATCACAATAACTCTCTAGATATCTAATTAGCC
>NQLW01000063.1:88915-108784 GCA_002312845.1 Kalanchoe fedtschenkoi | reverse complement strand
CTTGGACTTATCAATGCGCTTCTATGTTCATATATTTGAACCGCTATTGATCTCCTTTTAAATAGATTAAATAACTTGAACCACTATTGATCCTCTTTAAAAAAAACGTATCAATGCTTTAGGTTTAAGAACATCACACTGGAAATTTTACATGGATGTGACAATATTCTTCATAGATACAGGAGCAACGCGGTTCACATAGACGTGTAAACTATTATGTGACGATATTCTACATATCAAAACCTTTAGATCATTACTCTTTGAGTAAATCAGTCTCAAATATTTTGTCACAAAGTTTCTTTTTTTGTTTAAATAGATTTAAGTTCAACAAATTATCAAAAAAAAAAAATTACGATCCTAGAAAAATTGAGAAAATTTTATGCAGAGAAATCATTTTTTGATGTTACTACCCTATGAGGAGCTTGTATCTCAAAATCTAAACAAACTTATATGTCAAACTTTGAGATACAAGCTATAATGTCATTCAAAAAATCTAAGGGTACATGATTTCTCAACTATAAACTAACCTGTCATTCAAAATCAAAATAAACGAATTGACACTTTCTTAATTGAGAAATCATGTCATTCAAATAAAAACAATTTTCTCAAAATAAAATTGAGAAAAATGTATTGACTCGGCGTACCATATAATTTCAAACATTTGTTTGAGTTTTGAAGAAGATAAATTTCTAATTTTTATCATCCTCACATTGGCAATTACAATCGTTAGTAGCATTCAGGGTCAGTTGGTTTCTACTTTCTATGGTGTGGTTATGTTTAGACTAATTTTTAATCACGTCGGTCTTTATTTTATAATATGCTGAGTTGGACATGAAGCGAAATTGAAGTTTGCGGTATGTATGGTAATGGTAAGTAGTGCGAAATAATTAAGGGATAAAACTTAAAATGGGTCTTGAACTATCACCGCTTACCCAATTACGATCAGAACTAACATGATTTCTAAAAAGGTGCAATGAAAAAAAAATTAGACTGATTTTCTATAATAAAATTTACCATCACATTCCTAACTTAATATTATTGTAAGACTTAGATTTGTGTGCGAAAATTATATCGTTTGGTTATCAAAATAAATTATATCATTTTGCGCACATAAAGAAAATAACGTTTTTTGATAATCAAATGATATAATTTTTGCATACGAATCTAAGTTTTATAATAATATTAGGTTTGGAATGTAATTGTACATTTTAATTTAGAAAATCAGTCTATTTTTTTTTCATTGCACTCTTTTTGGCAATTATGATAGTTTTGAGCGCAATTGGGTAAATAGTGATAATTCAGAACCTTTTCGATTTTTCCCCGATAATTAAATAATATATAAATAAGTTTTGAAAGTATGAAATAGTGGAGTGATGAAAACATAAACATTAATTGAATATTTGAGGACGGCAAGTAAAAGGAACCGACAGAAGAGAGAGAGATCCAGAACCAAGTTGATCTTCTCCGTCGCAAATTTGTTGTGTGTGAGATCTGATCAGAAAGAAGTGAGATGGATCTGGCACACGAGGAGCTTCAATTCCTAAGCTCGTCCGACATCCTCCGAGAATCCATCAGAATCCCCAAATTGGCCTCGAAAACCTTCTACTCCATAACCTTAACCCTAGTCTTCCCCCTCTCCTTCGCCATCCTCGCCCACTCCCTCTTCACCCACCCCATCCTCAATCAGCTCAGCGCCGGCAACCCTCATCTCTCCGATCCCGCCCAGACCCGCCGTGAGTGGACCAAGCTACTCACCTTCCAGTTCTCCTACCTCCTCTTCCTCTTCGCCTTCTCCCTCCTCTCTACCGCCGCAGTCGTCTTCACTGTCGCCTCCCTCTACACCTCCAAGCCCGTCTCCTTCTCCTCCACCCTCTCCGCCATCCCCAGGGTCTTCAAGAGGCTGTTCATCACCTTTCTCTGGGTCACCATTCTCATGATCCTCTACGACCTTCTTTTTGCCTTTGCCCTCGTCCTCCTGCTCGTCGCCTTCGACATGGACAACGGCCTTCTGCTCTTTGTCTCCATCATCCTCCTCTTCCTCCTCTTCCTCGTGCTTCATGTCTACATCACCGCTCTTTGGCACATGGCCAGCGTCATATCCGTGCTCGAACCTATCTACGGGCTGGCCGCCATGAAGAAGAGTCATGAGCTTTTGAAGGGGAGGACCAAGATGGCCTACATCTTTGTTTTTGGCTACTTGGTCATCTGCGGCCTCATCAATGGCATCTTTGGAGCCCTAGTGGTGCGCGGCAACAATGTATTTCTGAGGATTGTTGTCGGTGGGTTCCTGGTCGGTCTCCTGGTCATTGTCAATTTGGTGGGCTTGCTGGTCCAGAGTGTGTTTTACTATGTGTGCAAGAGTTATCATCATCAGGGAATCGACAAGTCTGCTCTACATGATCATCTTGGTGGGTATCTGGGTGAATACGTGCCTCTCAAGAGCAGCGTTCAGATGGAGAGCCTGGAAGCCTGATCACTCCCACTTTTTAATTGCCCTCATACAGATTTTTAAGACAGAAAGAAAAATGCTAGCTGGCTGCTGTTGGCTATTCATGTTTGTAAGTCTCCTTTGTACTTTGCAGTTGTGAATGCTCCATGTGCAATTCATATTTCTGGTTAAACTGATGCAATGGGTCTGGCAATAACACTATTTAGAGTGAAGTCATGTAAGTATCTTTACTGAGTTGGTGTATAGCCTGTGCTTCTAGTAAAGCTGTAGTCTCTGTGCATTATAACGGACTTGGCTGCTCAAAGTGTCCTCGCTTTAAAGTTCGCAACCTATTAGTTTATATATTGGTTCATGGAACCATATCTATGATCAGGTTTTACAATCTGTCTGCTGTGCAGTAGATCTCAGTGATGCTTTGGATATAGAACTAAATCTGCTTGCTTGAAAATCTTCACTAACTCGGGCCTCTCAGAAGAAAAAAAAGAATAATCACTTGTTCCCCTAACTTATAGATCGCTGTAGATTTTGGCAACAAGTGTGAAATTAAATATGGTCACTTGTATAATGTCTTGTTGATTTGCTGACCCTTATGTTATTTGAAGTATTAAGCTACGTTAGTTAGACGCTAACCTGTGGTTTTAGTAGGTGTCCATACATTTATACTGGATTCCTGGAAGTTTAATCTTATGGTCAGTTCTAGACTTGTAAGCCCCCTGATGCTATGCTAGTGAGAAGAGCTTCTGATCTATGTAAGGATAATGCTCCCACTTTTGTAATTCTGCATATAAGAATTATGAAGCAGTTGTAGCAAAAATTCCAAGGAAATACTTTTTAACCCACTCCCAGCAGTTCCGCAGTTCATATTTATAAGGTCTGTAAACGACTAAGAGTTGATGCTCCATGTGCACTGGTTATGTCTTTAGCACAATTCAGAGTCTTGTATACTTCGTCACCTAGTTGTACCATGTCAATTGTTATTATGAGAGAAAATATATGCTTCGAATTTAGTATATAATGAATACTTAAAAAAATTTCCACGCTAGAGAACGCTTCGGGAATTTAAGCGGTGAAAATAGATTCACCTCTTCCGCCTTCATCACCGGTGCATATGATTTAATCTCCTTCTCCCTATCAATCGGCGTTGAATAATCAATTTGATGCTCAATTTTCTGATCGGCTGCAGCTGGTTCAGTTGCCGAAACAAAGCCGGAAAATTAACAAGATTTCTAATTCTAATTTTCCTACCAAAATCGCCCTATCATTCTCCATCTCCAAATGAAGTCCGAGGAGTGCCAATTGAGCTCACAATAACATAAATAAATATATATATAGGGGAGGATCCGTTGAGAACCTCCTTAAGTTGAGAACTTTGTGGACAATTCTGGAACAATCATTTTTTTTAGATTTATTTATTATGCATTACTTATTATATGAGACTCATTAAATATAATAGAATGGATTTTTATTCAAGTTGACATTTTGTAATTATTACATATTCTTATCTTCTTAGTCTGAAATCGAGCAAGTGCATCGCAATTGTGATTTATGCCTACCAGTGATCATTCGATTTTCAATTTGAAACTGGGTTGTGTACATTTAGTGTCGATTTGTGATGGTGGACATGTTCACAACCAATGTTAAGAATGTATGAGGTTAACAGTGAACATGTTCATCACCGATATTCACTACTAAAAATATAAAAAAAATTATTATTAAAAAAATCTGACAAATGTTCACTGCCAAATATAACATATAATTACAATTTCCATATCTATTACATTTAATGAGTCTCATATAATAAGTATTGTATAATAAATAAACCTAAAAAGGAAATAAAATGATTGGTCCAGAATTGTCCATAAGGTTCTCAACTTAAGGAGGTTCTCAACTGATCCACCTTATATATATATATATATATATATATATATATATATAGGGAGTGGATCAAATGAAAACCACTTTGGATATGTAAACTGTGAACCATTTATATTCATTCATTTCATGTCATCCAACGGATCAATATTAATATGATTTTTTTTGCATTAATCACTCTCCTTAAAAAGTGCGACATCATTATCTTAACAAATATACACAATCTTTATTATTCTCTCTCATCACCATAAATATTCTTTTGATTCCTCTTTTTTCTCCTTATTCATTTGTTCTCTCTACATTCAATGTATCCCCTTTCTTCCCCTCATCAGCCGTGCAACCAATTACACATAAATTCTCATCACCACAACATGTGCACCAGATCAAATTCAGACATCCGCACAGGTCTAGTAGCTCGTGGCTAACAACACAGTTTAAAGTCCTTCATCTCTTGTTAAGTGTTATATCCTTTGTGGCATGATGCACATCTGCGTTCTGAAAAGGGTGCATATCTGTGTGTGTTTTTTTATTTTTAGAATGGTGCACATCTTTGTTTCTAAATTTTTAAGATTGGTGCACATATTTGTTTCTAGATTTTTTTGAATGAAGTTTGTATATGCACCATTAGTGCAATTTACATACTGAATATGCACATTTAAATCATGGTGCACATCATGAATTCGCATATCATAAATGGTGGTGCATATACTGATTGTGCAGATTAAAAATGTGCACCGTGTGAACATCTTGAGTGCATATGTGCACATGATGAAAGAAAAATATTAAAAATTAAACGTAATTGTAGGAGGATAAATAAAACGCTAGATTTCCTCGTATATATGAGATCGGTTAATAAATGAGATAGACATTAAAAACCTAAGTAATAAATTTATATATAATCTAACTCATTGGATGCATCACAAATGTAAGGCTCAGATTAGTTCACAGTTTACATATCCATATTGGTTTTCACCAGATCCGCCCCCTATATATATATATATTTTATTATAGTGATGTTGTTAATTTTAATATTTACTTCACGTTACATAGAAACTTGATAATCAAGCAGCCAATAGAAACCCTCAAAATCCTAAAAAAGAATTTTATTTATTTATTTTTTAAATGAATGATATATCAAAAAGATGGAGGCATTATGAAATGAAATTGTTATAGTTAAGAAATATGAAAGTATAAGTGACCCAAATTTTGAGAGGGATTTAGGTGTCAAAGACCTTAGCATCGCCATAGACGAGTCAGAGATGAAGGGCTGAGTTTTGAAAGACTTTGATTCAGAGCTCACACTCTTTCTCTAGTCATTGCATACTCAAATCAACTGACATCAATTGCTTCACCGCTCTATACAAAATCAACAATAAGGGTAAACTGATCGAGTACGAATGAAACAATGAAACAAAAAATAAAATAATATCGTTTGATTGATTTTGTACCGAAGTCTAACAAGTATCACACATATCCCATTTATTCCAAACAAGAAAAAGGCTAAGATTCAATTTGAGATTCTAGTATGTAAGATATGGTGGTAGATGTAAAAAAAGGGAAGGGGAGGTCGGACAATTGATGCCCGTGAGCATATGGACCTAAAATGTGCTGATTTGATGTTGTCTCTTGTATAGATATATATTTGTGTTATCCTCTAGTCATGTTTTGGTTTGAGTTATGAAGACAGTTGATAAATAAAGGATTCTATCACTCTGTAACAAGAAGAGGAATGTCCCCTAACGAGTTAGTTTTGTCTAGGAGTGAAGATAAAAATAAATAAATTAAATCAATAAAACTGAGCTGATAGATTTAGTTAAGTTTGGTGTGTTAGTGGTTCAATTACAGTTTTGATTTTTGAAAACCGATAATTAATTTTTTATTTTTTCAAATTGAACCAAACCATTTCATCATATATAAATTTCATTGAATATATAATATAAATTAGTACCTCTATATTATATTCATATAAAAAGTCTCCTATTGTAGTAAATAAAGTTATGAAAAATTAAATAAAAAAGAATCGAACCATATGGTATGATTCGGTTTATTTTAAAAAAACTAATGACTTCATTCGGTTCTAAAATTTTTAAACCGATTAAGAATGATTTTAATTGAATTTTTATTTAAAATCAAACCGAATCACTACACTCTTAATTTTATCTCTAATAATTTATTAATTTAACCAATACATACTTTTTGAATGGCTTTCATCACGTTTGCAAGGAACGTTTAATTTATGAATAGATATTGAAAGATATGTTTGTACAATTGTCTTTTTTTTAGGAATGAAATTAGAATATTTCAAAAAATTAATAAACATATTTTGGTGCAATTGATAGTTTACAATTACACATAAATCTTATTGAAAATATTTTAATTTTTAAATTAAGATACTAGTATAAAGACAGTTGTTAATATCACTTTTAACGTAACCTGAAAGGAAAAAATAGAATTTGAAATAATTTCAAATTGGAGAATTTTGAGTACATGAAATCCCGGTAAATCCCTCCAAGTTCACATTTTTCAAATCTTTTGTCTGAGAGGATTTAAAAGTCATGAAAAGTTGGATAAAAGATCGATAATAACAAAATCATTTTGTTTATTTTCTTTCATTTTAGGTTTTAAGGTGATTAAGGCATACGTAATATCCTAAAACTTAATAATTTTAGAAAACTTAACCCTAAATCTTAAAATTCAAAAATTTTAGCCTGAAGTGTCCAAAACCTCAAGACCCTAAAAATCTAAAATTTCTAAGTCTGTGTTTTTTAGGAAAAAATTATGAGAAATAAAATTTTGAGGAAAAATGAGAAAAAATCTTTGTTTTGACTGAGAAAATTTTTAATAAAACAAAAAAAATTTCAACCATTATTCTATAATTTTACTATTAATAATAAAAAAAAGCATAAATCCAGGAAAATTCACTTAAATTTTTATTTTATTTTCCACCTAATTTCGCTGAACTAAACACATAAAATAATCTAAAATCCTAAAACACTAAAAACCTAAAATTAAAAAAAAAACAATAGCACCACTATTTTTTTTCACCTCATATTTTCCCCTTTTTATTTTACTTTGTCTTCCACTTTCGTTTCAATTCTTTTATTAACTATTTTTTTTTTCAATTATTTCTCCTCTCTTCGTTCTCTTTCCTTTATTCTGCCAAACAGTTTCTCTTCGTTAAATCAGAAACTCTGGATCGGACTCTGATAGATCTCAATCATTCGTCCGTACATGGAATTTAAGTGAAAATTAGATCTGAATTTGCAGGATATTTATGCATATCGATTCTCAGGTATAAAGCTGTGATCCTTATTTCCATTTGATCAGCCGCTTTCAACCCAACCTTTCAATTCCTCTATCAACGGGGCAATTTTCACTGCCAGATTGTTGTGAAGTCTGTTTGCAGTTTGATATTGATGTTGGCTGTTAAGTTCCATATGTTTATTTTCAGACGCTTTTTTATTCTCATTGTTGTTGTTTTATTGATTGGGTATTACCATTTGAAATGCTTGATATATGCTCAAATGTTGGTGTAAGCTCATTCTGTGCTCCGGATATTATCCTAAACCTGCCATACTGTTTTTTCAAAAACTGTCTAAATAGGTTTGCTACTACTTAACACACATCGTCCGCTTTGTGGTGATGCGAATTCAAAAACTGTTGCTAACTATTTTGTTTTCCATGGACCTCCCAGCTTTTTATCTGAACAGAGGCAGACGGGTAAATCTTCAAACTTTAACTTGAGGAGGATGATGAATAAAGGTATGCTTACACGGATAGTGCACTTTTATGGTTAGCCTTCACGTATTCAAGCTTGAGAAGAATCTACTTACATTACCTATTATGTCCCATGTCTCGCATTTTCTTGCTTGGTTTCTTTTTTAAAAAAAAATTACTTTCATGTAGATGCTTAATGTATTGTATTTTCGCGCATAGTCATTTGGGCACATACATTAAAAATGAGCTTTTATCTATTAATATATTTGCTGAAACTTCTCGGTGATTATATATATATTTTTTTATTGCGTCTGATCAGATGTAATGATGATCTTTTGAGGAAGACAAACAATTTTCAAACCCCAAACTACCATCGGACATGCTGATGCTATGGTTAATAGAAATCATCTTAACGATGAATTAAGAACTTAGACCCGACTATTTTAAGAACATTAAAGAATATCTGAGCAATACCTGTTTTACTTTTACCAATAAGCCTCACTTTATCTGTCGTTCTCAACTTTATAATAGTTAGACATTTTCCATGCATCAGTTATCTAGGGTGATGAAAAGTACAATAATGCTGTTCCATTAAAACAATTTTTTTTATATTTTGTATACTTGTTTCATACTCTTGGACACAGGTCGAAATAGATTGAAGGATTTATTGCTACATAGGGATAACCACTATTGTGCTGATTGTGGAGCCCCTGATCCGAAATGGGCGTAAGTCTCTCCATCTTGGGTCTTTACTTTAAGTCATTTCCTGTACACTTTTGTTTGTGCTACTTGAACGCATTCTAGTAACAGAAAATGATTTTATTTACTCATTATTCTGGTTTGAATCATTGCATCTGGATAACACAGGGCAGCATTTGAGTTCAAAGTGAAATAAATATATATGACGTGCCCCATAGAACACACGTCTCGTCTCTTGCTTTGATTTTTTGTTTTGTTGACTGCTTGAATACTTAGTCATTGTACGGTACTGTTATGGTCTGATGCCACTGATATCTCTCATAGGTCCTCAAATATCGGAGTCTTCATTTGTCTAAAATGCAGCGGTGTTCACCGAAGCCTAGGTACACATATATCTAAGGTTAGAGACACTTAGTTTTTATAGTTTATGTACAGATTGAAGGATGTTCACTCTTCAGATTTCAGAACGTGTTACCGCTCGCTGCTACATTTTGTTACCTTTGAGTTACTCTATTTTGTTATCTTCTCTTTCTCTTCCGCCCATATTCATTTTTGTTTGGCCTGGTTCTAGTTTCATCTCCTTCCAGTTTGCTGAATTTTTTTTCATTTCCATTGTTAGGTGTTATCTGTGTCATTGGATAAATGGTCTGATGAGGAAATTGATTCCATGATTGAGGTTGGAGGAAACAATGCTGCTAATGCAGTTTATGAAGCTTTTCTTCCTGAAGGATATTCGAAGCCTAGTCCAGATGCTGGTAATGAAGAACGCGTGAAATTCATCAGGTTGAGGAAGCTATATCCCAATAACCATTTGATTGTGACTTCGAATTATCGTGACTGAATTTGAGAACCTAGTAAACCACCATTTATAGATGCCCTTCATTCATATTTACCGATGCTCGTGTCTTGCAAGGTGTAACTCATACATTAACTCATGTCAGAATAAAGAACTCGTGCATTAAGCTTATGAAATTTTCTAAATTAGGGGTCAAGTTCCTGTCTTAATTATTCTGTGAATCAATTTCTTCTTTTTTTCTTTCTAGATCTAAGTATGAGCTTCAAGAGTTCCTCAAACCAGGCTTGCGTATTCTATCGACAAATTCAGGGAAAACCTTTCAATCAGATTCTAAAGAAGCATTGGATGGTAGCAATAGTTTGTCCCACAGAAATGTAAGAAGTTGCTAATGTATTGCCTGATTTTTTCAAATTAGTGTGTCGAGCTACCGGATATTCACTCTAGATCCTTAACCACCGGGCCATGCGTCTGATGACAAATCTTTGATTGTCACTACATACCTGGTGTTTCAACATCATGTGAAAGTTTTGTTCTTTGCATGTTTCATTTGCCCATCATTACGTGCATAAACTTAGACTAAAAGTAGTTGTCACTGCTCTGACAAATCTATGAATAAGATTGTTCGTTTTTACAATAATCGATTATGGTTCTATAGGATGGCATGATTGAGTATATCGGAATCTTGAAGGTCAAAGTAGTGAAAGGAACAAACTTAGCGATAAAAGATATGCGATCAAGTGACCCATATGTGGTTTTAACTCTTGGACAACAGGTATGTCTTCAAAGTATCAGTAGCAACTGGTCAAACATTGCTAGTTACTGTGTGCTAGAAGAGCCTTGGTCCCTGGAATGCTGATAAATTTCTGGGTAGAATCACATGTGTGTGTGTGTTGAGCGTACAAACAACAAAAATTCATCCTGTATTGTATTATCAACCATACACACCAATCATGATATTTTGTCTGTTATACAAAAGGACTTTCTTTGTATTATGTTTGAATTTGTATGTGTATTATGTTTATCATCCATTCTTCCTATATTGGACTTTCTGTGTATTATGTTTGAATTTGTTATGATGATTATTATGCTTGTTGCTGCTTAACAGAAAGTTCAGACCACAGTTAAAAAGAGTGATTTGAACCCAGTTTGGAATGAGGAACTCATGTTATCAGTTCCAGATGAGTATGGGTCAGTAAAACTTGTAAGTATCACTATTACTTTCATCTTTATGCAGAGATGAGGTGGCCGAGCAACATTACATATGGCTCAGTCCTTGATGTCTGTATTGCAGTGGTTGATTTCGGATAATCTCTGTTTACCTACTTGCTCAATTTGGAATTCTTGATCACTGTGCAGTTGCATGCTAACAAAATGTTGACTGCAGAGCGTGTACGATGAGGACACATTTTCAGCCCATGACATAATGGGAGAAGCTGAAATAGACATTCAGCCGCTGATAACATCGGCTATGGCACTAGGAGATGTTGAGTCATTTGAGAGCATGCAGATTGGGAAATGGCTGAAATCTGATGACAACGCCCTACGCAATGACAGCATCATCAACTTGGTTGATGGAAAAGTGAAACAAGACGTGTTACTGAAGCTACAGAATGTGGAGTGTGGAGAGTTAGAACTGGAGCTGGAATGGATACCCCTGGACCCATAAAAACAAGAAATCCCTTTCACACTCTGCTGCACTCGAAATACAAATTGTAGAACTCTCTGTTAACATACCAAACATGTTTTGACTTATGGGTGTGTCGGTGCCAATATACTCATGTGCAAGCTCAACACAAATGAATCGAGGTCCAGGCGAGAAGTCAGTCGAACTGAGCACAACATTTGATCTACCAAAACTGCCCTGGTAATTTAGAATACCCACCTTGGAACTCTCGAACCTTAACAAACAAATCAGAGCTCATTTGACCACCACCAGTGAACGGGTTAGTGTTGGTCTGAGGTCGCAAGGCGAGGAAATGAGCTGCAGCCACTAAGAACGACTCCTGTAATCATGCACACGAGGGTGGGTTGTGATTAAGAGGATGTTTTGAGGTTCCTCTCGCTTCTTGTCTATCAATCGGTATGGCCTGTATAAGTGGCTTTCGGCAGGCTAAAGAATCTGGATGTGAAGCAGCGAAGAACTCACCTCAATTCTCTTGTTCCTCGCAAGCAGTGAATTTATATTCAAAGATTAATTAGGGAGGATTAAATATTTCAAAATATTCTTACGATAATTCATTAATATGAATTCAAAATTTGAATTTTCACCGTAAAAGAAAATTCTCAATGACAAGCACAGAAGTAAAAAAGCAATCACATTTTCATAGATAAGTAAAATCGTAGGGGTAGAAGAGTGTAAAAATTACTAAAGACAAAAAAAAAACTCTTCAATATTTTCTATTAGAATATTTATATATATAATATTATAGCGTCTGTGGTCCTTCCGAACCGAACCAATTCGGTTTGAAATGAGTCGGAGCTGTCCGGTTTGAAATGTCGATTTAAAACCGGTTAGTTCGGTTCGGTTTGAAATATTAAAAAATTGTTCGGTTTGAAACGGATTGGTTCGGTCCGGTTTGAAATGTTAATGGTTTTGTTACGATTTCAAATTTTAAAAAATCGATAATTAATAATTTGATTTGACTTTTAATTTTTTTCGAACCGAACCTGTCGGATCGACGGTACCTTTCCTAGTATTGATATATTGATTGTAACGTTCAGTTTTGATATTTGTTTTTATGATAAGTTTTACTTAATTAAAAACATATATTTAAAATACAAAATAATAATTTACAAAACCGTGAATAGATAATTTTGATTTGAAGAGAGAAGAGGAGTAGAGGCAGCATTTGTGGGAAGGTTTCCAGGGATAGATAGCATCGGGAAAATGCGGTTGGCATCGGCGGAAATCATCCACAAGCGACTGTTAGGGTTTCTGATTTGGCAATTCCTCAACTCATCCGCCGTTTTCATCATCTTCCGCGCCCTCCTCCTTCCGCTCCTCGCCTCCTCCTCCCCCTCCCCTACTCTGCACGGCCTTTTAGCTTTTCTCCCGTTCAATCTCGCCACTCTTCTATTCTCCCTCTCTCTCATCGCCGTCTCCACCCCTCACTATCAACCCCCGGCCTCGCCTCTTGAGCTGCTTATCGGCCTCTTCAGATTGCTCATTCTTTCTGGAGACTCTTCCCCCGAGTTTCGCAGCCGAGCCAAGGTCTCCTTGGGCTTCTTGCTCGTGGTTACTGCCTCAGCCATCTCGGGTTCCCTGGCCGTCGCTTCCATTTGCTGGGTGGATTCTGATGGAGTCCTTGTTTTAGGTTTTAGGGGATTTTCCATCGGATTTCTTTACGGACTTTACTTCGTTTATACAAGGAGATGGGTCCTGCAATTTCCTATTATACAGGTCTGTAGTTTGCCCCTAATTGAATCCGACTTCCATACCGTCCATGCTTCTGTTTTTGTGCACAACCTGACTTGTTTTCTGCAACTGAGACTTCGCAGCATTCAACAGAGATTTCTGGAACTGACTTTCTTTTATATGTAGAAAAGTTTTTAAAATGTGCAAGCCCATCTTGTTAGGATGTCATTTTCGTTGTTTCCTTCCAATGATATGAACCTTCTGATTCCTTGATGAAGTGACCGTCTCCTCATGTCTTTTGTTCTTCTTAATAGCGACAATAGAAGGAAGATTTAGATTCTCAACTTATTTGGTTAACTGTTCAATTCTTATGTATGTTTATCTTACACTTGATATCTGAGTCATTTAAAAATTATGACCGCGTAAGACATGTATTTAGCCTCATCTGGGTGATTTGAAATTATTGAAATGAAGTTACAACGACGGTCATTATGCATGAAACAACATGTCTTTTATACCTTAACTAATGGTTTTTTTTATTATCTCAAACAGCGTCCCGCATTCTTCAGCTTCAAAATGGGTGTGGCCTCTGCAGTTAGTTTAGCCTTGAAGCTTGCATGTGTTGCTTACTTGTTATCAGCATTGTTGGTGCTGGCTCTACCAGATTATCCTAAGGGATGGATGAGTTTTGGAAAATTCAGGTCTGGACAGTTAGTGTTCTACTTCGGAAGTTTTGCGGTGATTTTTTGTTGGGAGATATCGCACCATCTTCACAAGGTTCGTTGTACACCTTTACTACTGATTTACATTCTACTTATGCCTTAGCCCTTTAATTTCTTGTAAGTTCTTAGGTTTTCTAGTTAGAGCTTCATTTACACACAACAACTTATATTGCACTAAAGATTTCACATTTCATTTTACATACTTTGATTTAGAATCAAGAGTAGATCTAGACATTTTCAGTCAACTGTCCAGTGAAACATATCAGTTCTTTTTAGCGGAATGAAAAAGAAAGATGTCTTACCACTAACCTCTTCCATGCCATCCATTTCTTCTTATTTTTTTCATGTTATTTGCTAATACTTAACTTGGAGTGTACAGCATTTAATGGCAGATCATGTGCAGAATGGAAATATTAAATGTAATATAATAGAGATTACAGTCATGGAGATATTGAGTGCCCAAACATGAGTGTGCTGTAGAGATGCTGGAATAAATCAGTAGTACTAAAGAACCTTTAGGGCTTACTTTAAGTTTCAGGATTTTGGTGTAGTGTAGATGTAGTATTAATTAAGAGGAACATGTGTATCAGAGTGACTCCATTAAGTTCATATGATATATGCTTAAGTTCTGCGCTTAGTTGCTTCTGATTATTAAGTTCATATGATCTATGCTTAGGGTCTGCACTTGTTGCTTCTGATTATTTTTTCGACTCCATCAAAAGAGATCCTTAGATGTTGTTTTAACATGCGATCTTTGTATTGTATAATACAGATACTACTCACCAAGAGGGCTATATTTGCGCCACCAAAAGGATCAGCTGCAGCAGAAACAAATCCAAGCGAGCCTCTTATTGCATCACTTGAAGAGAGCTCGCCAGGATCTCTTTTGCAATATCTTGCATATCTTGACATGAGTTTAGTTTGTGAGAGTAATGTTGACGTGTGGCGGCGGGCAGCACTCTTTGAGGAAACTGGTGAGACATATAAGACAGTTGTCAGTCTCAGCTTGCGACCTCTTGAGCAGCTTGCCTCCAGTATTAGTGAAGTCATTGAAACTACTTCTTTTGACAAAGCTAGCCAGTTATCTCGTCAGTTGCAGTCAACTAGTGACATGCAATTGAGCTCAAAGGTCCATGCATGTTTTGACAACTTTCAGGTATGAGAAAAATGGATGGCATTTTTACTTAAATTTGTCCTCTTTAGCCTACGTTATTTGATCTGTGTATCATATGCTTGCTATTGCCATATGTTTCGTAGTTATATTTAGTGTTCTTTTCCTGTAAATGTTGTCTGTACTGTAGTATAGCTTCTTTACATCTGATTTTTTTTGGTTTTCTCTTAGTTATTTTTAATATGCAACTTTTGTCAAATACAAAATTGTTTGGCTTTAGTACCTTATAATTGTGTACCAACTACGTTTAATGAAATCGATGTTGTAAAGAAGTATCTCATAACAGTTTATTGATGTTCGGGTTGGATTTGACGAAATGATGTGGAAAGACATGCTATGAAAATAAAATGAAGCAGAATCTATTCCTACACTTTCTACTTTCCTTGACATTTTGCATTCCGTGTCATTCTCCTCAAACCAGACAACATTGGTGTTCAAGACTTTTGCTTATATACTTATCATGTTCATTTCTTTTCTATCCTATTTTATATGCCGACTTGGGTGATTACTTGCATCTTGTTTGTTTTTTAATTGTATTTATACTTTAGATTCTCTACCTTAATATACATGATTGGAGCATTCTAGAACTCAGTAATTAAATCATTTCTGTTTTATTATGCAGTTGCATGCATGGTGTGCTCGTACCATTGCTTCCTTGACTGCAAGGTCACATGATGAGGATGGCTTTGGGGTTGCTCAACTCTCTGGCAGCAATGCAGCTACTGTGTCAACACTTGTTTCCTGCCTCCTTGCTGTCGAAACATTTATGGGAAAGAAGACCCATTTGCAAAACCCCCGTCTCCTGGGAGCAGCTGGGATTAAGTGGGCCACTGTAAACACTGGAAGACAGGCAACGACTGGCATCATCAGCAGACAAAGAAATGTGACTGTGCACTCCAAAGCATATGCTATGGCAGACCTTCTGAGGACATCTATTTACTCAATCGTAACTGCATTCCACAAAGAAATGTTAAATGGTGCGAAGTCAGGAGCTCTTGACAAGGACTGGATCATTAATACAAAGCCACCTTATGGCACCCGTGATCTGCTATCCCAGAAACTACGCCTATTTTTGGATTACCGGGCATGCTAGTTTCCTCTCTATGATTTAGATGATATCAGATGTCAAGTGACACTTATTCAGCTTGCAGAATCTTATTTGTGTCACACCTTGGCTGTGCTGCAAAAATAGAACCTAGCCTCTGTAACAATTTTTATTCCGTGGCACAAGAAACCAATTTTTATAACATATCAATATGAATGACGCTATTTAATGAATAGAGCAAGAAAGGAAAGATATCGCACAAGTCAGTCTATACAAGGTTGAGAACAATTCTACTCGACTGAATAGGCCCTCGACCAGCTGAAGGAGGTAGCTATGACTCCCACTAGGCCTGAGTGAAATGAAGGAGCCAAGTCTCACTCAGCCCGAGTAGTGTTTAATGTGGCTTACTTAGTCCAAGTACAATTTTTAACCTTGACTCACTCGGTCTGAGCATGCTTACTCAGACAACATTTTGCAAAGGCTTAACTCAATCTGAGTTAGGTGATCCTTGAGGCTTTAATGATAGGATTCATGGAGGAAATTCTCCTTCTCTTGAAAACCCTTTGACCTATGATTTTCCTCCCATTCCTACACTGTAAAAGGAGTAATTTTGCACATCTCAAAATCATACTCAAGCCAAGAAGGAGTTAGAAAGGAGGAGAATATCTCTCTCTACATAGTTTTTGTTGTTGTTTTTTTTAGAAAGAAACCATGGTTTTTTTTTTCTAAAACCTTGAGTGAGTAGTTTCAATTATAAAGCTGTTTCTTATTACATTTGCCATGCAGACTCTTTTGTGTACATGCTAGCATGCTTCATTTTAGGATAATCATGTAATAATAATTGATCATACAATATGTGTAACTGAAGAACATATAAATTTTCACCCTCTGTGATCATACTCTTAGCTGATGAAGTAGAGAATATATAAGGGTTAAGAGTATGATCCATTTGTAGTCGATGGACTCGGCAACCGAATGCGAGAATTGGAGATTGTCAAGAAAGTCGAGTGATATTTGTGAAGTCGGGAAAATCTTAATCTTTATGCGATGACAACAAGTCAACAAAGGCGAGAATCAGAGTCGCCTCGATGTCTCAGATAGTTGAAGTCATCAAAAACTTGTAATCGAAAGCGAGAATCAAAGGGTGCGAGGAACTGATGAGTAGGATCTCAACAACACTTTTACACATAGTTAGAAATTTAAGTATCTCTCCCTTCCTGTCGGTGTTGTGGGATAAATCAACACCGGGAAAGATTACAGTCACTAGCCACGCCCGGGAAAGGCCTAGGAGCCGGATATTGACATGTGAAGCTCGAGTGAGATGATTTTTAATCATAAACCCATGGAGTAGTATGTAGATAACCTAGTAATCATTGCATGTGTAAGAATATGAGCCCTAGGTGAAGTAGAATCATAGGAACGCTTCATTGAACTTGATTGTCAAAACCTGTCCAATTTAATAGAGATAATTAAATACATAGGTGCCCTAGTCGCTTGACTTAGCCGTAGCTCCTTGCGTTTAACCCCAAACTTCCTTAGTGTAAATTGTTTTCACCCATATTGAAGCCATACACTTAGAAGTTTGAAATACGCACTTGCGGGGGAGAAATGGTTGAGTTACTCAAAGAACTTAGGACTACAGAGCTTAATTCTCACCCTATCTAATGAGACCCAATAATTCAGTTTCTTTTATACATAAATCACCTAAATCTTGACTATTATTGGGTGTTATTTATTAGTTTTAGCTAGTTTTTGTGTTTCATGCTGATTTAAGGTCTTAATACAAAAATGTACTAAAAAAAGTTTTAGAGAAAAATTCAAACAAGAGAAGAAAATCAGATAGAAGACAGTAGTCAGCCGAGCGTAAGAGCCGCACACACGGTGACGTGATAAAGGGTTGACATGTCTAACATGAAGAAATGATGAGAGAAGATGACATGGTCATTGACTGCGTGTGACAGACGTGCGCGCAGTACATAAATAACATGCGCGCGCGATGAATAGTTGTTTCCAAATTTGAGCAACGGAATCCTTCCAACTTTCGAGGAGCGTAACTTTCATGCCAGATGTCCGTTTGACACGATTCAAGTAGCAACGAAAAGCTTAGAAGATTATCTGTAACTTTTTTAAGGAGTTAGAGGCTGAATATTAGTGGATATCTCCCAGAAGAGCTGAAAAAAATTGCTGAGCAGATTTGCTTCTTAAATTGACATCCAAATCTAATTTTGATTTCTATAAGCTGGTAAGTCCAAAATCGATCATAATCTCTTGAAGATAATCATTGAAGATATGCAAAGATTCGTTGCTTGAACTCTAAGCTACTTCACGCTTATAATAATAGAGTTTCAAGAGAGCTTAAAAGTGTGCTAGTGAAAGCCGTGCGTGCTGAAGTGTACCAAAAGATGCGGTGTGCGATTCAATCTTCGACACAATAATCTTTAGAGGAGCAGTGGAAGACAACAAAAGATCTTCTCCTAGAGTAGGTTAGAGTCAATTTATAAGGGTTGTTTCTACTTATTTGATTATGTTTATCTCTATGGTCCCTAAATGACTTATTCCTCAGGTGTTGTGACTTGAGAACCATTGTTGTTAGATACTTGAGATTAATAAGTTCTAGTTATGATCCAATCTAAATGATTGCATTTGTTTAATGACAATTTTAATAAATGAATTACATTGTGGCATGAATCTTACCTCTGATTTAGTCATGTGGAATTGGGCGTATCCCAACTAAACGAATAGAAAATAAAGTAAAAGTACTCTAGGTTTACGTAAGCTAATTAACTTAAATTAAAATCCATACCACAGTAGCTCAACTACATATGTCTTGTTGTTGGGCTGAAAATCTACTAAAAGCATGTTAGACATATAAGATTCATATTATTGGCTCAAGGGTAAGCTGAATGTAGAGTAAGAGTAATTGTATATGGCTAGTCAAATGATTAGTTACCAAACATAAATAATATGTATAATAAATAAAGCTAAAATAAGGAAATATATAATCAAATCACAGTCGTTTTGGACTTCAAATGATTGGTCCACGTTAGTCCACAAGATTTTCAATCGATCCTCTCTCTGTATATATATGAAATGATAATTTGAGTGAAAAGTAAGTGAAATTAATAATAATTATTAATTAGTGTTAACGGTTAAATATTTAATATAGTTTTTATTAAATTCAATGATTATGTTTCTGAATTATGATGGTAATATATTAATTTAAGATTGAAATTATGAAATGAGAATAAAAACAAGGGATAAAATTCAAAAGAGACCCTAAACTAACACCGCTTACCTAATTACGGTCAGAACTACCACAATTTTTAAAAAGAGTGCGATGAAAAAAAATTGGACTGATTTTCTAAAATAAAATTTACCATTGCAAATCCAAACGCCTTCATTTAATGTAATGGTGTTAGTTGAAATGACAATTTCTAACCAAATAATGTAATTTTCGCACACAAATCTAAGTTTTATAATAATATTATTTTTAAATATAATGGTGAATTTTATTTTAAAAAACCATTCTAATTTTTTTCATCGCACTCTTGTTAAAAATTATGATATCTCTGACCGTAATTGGACAATTGGGTAAATGGTGTTAGTTGAGGGGTTTATTAAGACTCCCAAAAAAAAAAAAAAGAATAGACCAGCACTGTCAAGGTTGGCGACGAGTCACCACCACCAAAGAGTAGTGGCGCATATGATGATAGTAGGAGTAAAGAATTTGGTAACGATTTAGTGAGTGCATGAGAGTGAGTGGTGTTCGTTTCATACAAATTTATCAAGTTGTGTCTTCAGACAAAAAGAGGAGGAGGGAGGGACCACGCCCCGGCTCAGCGGCGGTCGTTCCTGATTCGAAACCCATGGCCGTCCTTAAGATTACTACAGCCTTCTTCTTCACCATCCTCTCGCCTCTTATTGCTCTTCACCTTCCTCACGTTTTCTCCACACTTGGTACGATTTCTATCCATACAGCTTTTCATTTGTTTTCTCTTTCTATCTGCACTTCTCATTCCCACCGCCATCTTCAGATTGCCTAA
>NQLW01000063.1:41647-85964 GCA_002312845.1 Kalanchoe fedtschenkoi | reverse complement strand
GTGGAGCTGGACACGATGCAATGGCAATGTCTCATCTGACTAAGGTATGCTCTTTCTTAGTAAAAAGCATGGATTAAAATCAGCAATTTTGTCATCACACTGAGTATGAGAAAACAGGTTGGGATGCTATTTGTCCGATGCCGTGGAGGCATAAGTCATTCCCCCGCAGAACATGTGCTTGATGATGACGTTTGGGTAGCAGGGTTGGCTTTGTTATCTTTCTTGGAAGGTCACATTCAGTGACGTATCTGGAAGGCTAGTTGAACTAATCCTTATGGTTGATCGCTAGTGTATTTTTAAGTTGTACGTAGTAAGTGTTTCATTTCTAAAGTTCACATTTTGCTCCATGTAGTTTGGCCAAACTAATTTTTCAGCCTCTTGTAATTTTATCAAATTGATAATTTAATCCTATCAAAGTTATAGTTTAGAATTTTCACTTTAAAATCTGTAAACTGATTTTCCATGAATTCTTTTTGAGAAAATGAATAAAGGACCAATTCTATGAGGGAGTCATATTTTGTCGGACATGATCATAGTCGATCAACCAATGTGGAATCGTGCAACAGTTAAGATCATATTGAAAAGTCACAACTCATGAATATTTTACTTTTTTTGTTAAAGAACAATTGCAAAAAATCTTCAAAAAAACCAATTGGCCAAATTACCCTTACCTATCACGCAGCCTTGCAATGAGCACGTAGCGAACTATTCTTTCGCCTTTTACTAAAGAATACCGTGTGCTCGTTGCTCAAAGAGGCATTCACCATTTTTTGGAGAGTTAT
Organism: Kalanchoe fedtschenkoi; assembly: GCA_002312845.1. Taxonomy (NCBI): domain Eukaryota; kingdom Viridiplantae; phylum Streptophyta; class Magnoliopsida; order Saxifragales; family Crassulaceae; genus Kalanchoe; species Kalanchoe fedtschenkoi. Next base: position 85,182 of record NQLW01000063.1, on the reverse strand, counting down.
ATCCTCGTGGATATGACTTCAAAATTTCTACCTTTAATCTGCAAAAACCTGCAGACTAGATCAGTCGACCTGCGATCGACTCTCACCATCCTTGAATAACGGCAGTGCCCCTTGCAACAAGGTTGTGGTCCCCTTGACCGCAATTATTTGTCTTTTTAATATTTAGTTTGGTTGTTACAAATGTTGCAAGAATAGATGAAAAATATAATGGAAGCTCTCATCAACACCAGTGACTTCGCCGATTAGGCCAACTTACACACATTGGCCGACCCATAACTTGTACCGCTCACATCCGCACTCTTTTTCTCCGAGGTCCTATCCACGAACAATTTCAATTCTTTCATCTTTTGTCACTACATTATCCCTCACAGCCTCTCTTTCCCAATCTACATCCTCTTTCGCACCAGCACACCGCCTTCAACTCAAGTCTATCCTTATCACCAATAATTTCAGGTTCCACTACACGTTTGACAGTGTCAGGATCAACTATTCAAATTTTTACTCTTTGACCCTCTGCCAGTTAAGAATATCTTAAAAGGAAGACAGCTAGATCTAAAGTGTTATGATCCTCTTCTCAGTACTTGAAAATTTAAAGGAGAACCTTTCTCTTCCGAATCATTCTTCAATATTTTGTATCCCGCAGTTCCACAACCTGTCTGGTATTCTCTTGTTTGGAACATTTTAAGCTATCCCAAGCATTCTTTGCTCCTATGGAAGGCCTGCCATAACAAGCTGCCAACTAAATCGAGACTTCACATACTAAGGTTGCAGGATGATGATAGTTATCCTTTTTGTAGTTCTCAGTTGGAATCTGCCGATCACATTTTTTTTAGTGCAATCATACCAAGGACTTGATCAGTGTTGTTTTGTCTCTTTGCTCTTTCCCTGGCAGTCCTAGCTTTTTATCTTGGAACAACCTGATATCCTGGGCATCTTCTTATCCGTTTCCTTCAAAGGAGCTAAATAAGATTTCTTATTGCTTTGTTGCTGCCCGTGCTTATAATATTTGGAAGGCCAAAAATCAGAAGATTTTTAAACGTAACTTCAATAGATCAAAGATCATCTAGTTAGTGAAGATGGAAGTAACTCTGACGATCAGTTACATTCAAAAAATCAGGAATTCAAGTTTCAATGCAAGCTGGACCAAAAAACTTCACCTTCATCACGTTTTAACTTAGTTCTTAACACTTATTATTCTTTCATTTTTTATTCAGTTTGGAGCTGTATTTTTTTCTTCCTGTATATTCCATCTCATTAATTCAAGCGTCGCTTTTACAAAAAAAATTTCATGACATATGAGGATTTCTTGATCACCAGACAAACGACAATGATAAAAGGATTCTCTTAATTATGCAGGGCCAGCTTTGGTCAACGGTCAAGCGAGCAGCTTTTACAATTATGGGGACTCTGCCTGCATCAATTATATGATGATCATATTAAAGAAATCAACAATTATAGAAATGCTAATTAGACCATATTCTATTAGGGTGTGTTTGGTTTAGGAAAAATTTAGTGGAAAGGAAAATTTGGTGAAAAATGAGAAATCCTTTGTTTGGTTTAGAGAAAATTGGGGATAGAAAACTAAATGGAAAGTTATATGGAAAAGTGATGAAAAATTTGTTTCAATTAAAGAGTGTTTTAGTACTTTTTATAAAATTTTCCACCTCAAACCAAACAAGGGTAAAATAAGATGAATTTTTTGAGGAATTCATTCCCTTAACTTTCTTTTTCCTCTAACTTTTCTCAAACCAGACACAGCCTTAAGGTCCAGTTTTACTCAACGCCCAGTAATAATTAGTATACTTACAAAATATGTAAATTAGAATAGAAGAAAAAGTAGTTTACCTTTTCAAGTTAAAATTCAAAATCCAAAATTTTTGTTATCAGTTTTCTCTATTATGTTAGAGTTTAGTCAATCATATTTGCAACTAATCGTTGACACCTCCGAAAGTAAGAGGATGCGAATAATTAAAAAAAAAAGAAAAAGAACAGCAACAGTGGGAAAACCACATTGAACAAAAAACCGACCCCAATGGCGGATACACACTTTACTGATGCACCTCAGCGTTTGGGGTTCCTTTTCTTAATCAATGAGACAATTTGACCCAACTTTAAAATGAATGAAGAAATGGATCTACAATGATCAACTGGTGGTTAAATTGGATGAAAGACCAAGCCCCTCCTCCCTCCCTCTGAACTAATTTCCAAAGCAACTAAACTTATTATTTTTCTTATATAATGCATGCTGTTTCGCCCATCATCTCACTATCTACTTCTTTCAGGAATTTCTTCCATCAATGTTGTCAGCGCTGTTACTTCCAAATCAAGCTAGCTTTCCGTGCTGTGTTTTCCTAGTATTCTTCTCTGTATAACAAGCAGCTCCTCACGACTTGCCTACCACAACCATCTCCTGTAACCCACTCTCTGCTGAACAAGCAGCTTCCCCATGGTTTATCATCTATACAAAGATTTTGGCTCCTTCATCCTCTAGCAACCCACTTGATCCAGATGTCTTTTGAACCAGCTTGTTTGATCTCCTATTGTTCCAATATTCTACAAATAGCTGATTTGGATCCAGAGCCTCTATGGCCTAATAAGCAATACAGGATATCTACGTTCAGCAGATCCATATAATGACAGCACAATGTGACCGGATATCCAGTTTCTTATCACACCTGAAGACTCAACTATGCAAAGACTAAAATGCAAAATTAATGCCTACTCATAAGGAGTTACTACTCACCTCCATAATGGGAGAGAAGCAAAATCCAAACATTTGAAGGCCGTCAATAACCTCAGCTGGTTGCACAGAGAGCAGCCCTTGTCCTTTTTGCTCATCAACTTTTTGATGTAGCTTTTCTAACACAATTTCCCAGCACTTCTGCGGCGATACATCAGTGAACTTCAAGTCAGGATGATCTTCCATAGTAACCTGGAAGTATACACAGACATATTTTAGCAACAATCACACCAATGTATGCAGAGTATGAAAAGTCTCAACCCGAATATCAGGGAGAAACTAACCTTAAATAGTGGTCCGAGAAGGCCGGCATCAATAATTTCTGATACGTAGTAACAAGTAACATTCGGATTCAACAGACTAGGGAACTGAACACGACTTCTAAATCCTGCATTAAGAAGTGTAACCTTTATCATGCAAAACTCATGACTTAAATAATCTCTCGAGTATGCAAAACAGGGAGCAAGTAAATCAAGTCTTAAACTATAAATGCACACATGAACAATCATTACCTTTGGGAAATATCGCATTCTTATTGCACCAAAGCTTGCCAAACATAGGGTGCCCAATATTCAGGACCTCAACACAGAAATCTGCCTTTTGCACCATGAAATGATCTGCCACAGGCTTCACCAAGCTTTCGAATAAACAGACAGAATTCTTATCAGCACAGTTCATAGAAGATGATAGGTGTTCTCTAAAGGCAGCATGCTGGCAGTTTAGAAATGCCCCTAAATCTTGCATTTGGTCTTCAAGACAATTGCTCTGTTCTTGTGGACACATTGGAATATAATTTCCAGAAACAATTGAGATACCCTTGTCATTGCTGATGTCAACATTTAAATCCACCCCACTTTGCTCCCCGACTAGAAGTGTATCATGATTTTTACCATGACGACGTACTTGCTTTTCGTTATCACAGCAAATGGCTTGTGCTTCATCATTAAGATGACCATGGTCATTGCTTCCTGAACTATGATCCACCCCAGAAAAACAAAGAGAGACATCTTCCTGTTTACGGCACTTGGATTTGTGCAAGTCAAGATCAGCATTTTCAACAGCTTGAAAACCACATTTCTCGTCATCGTTGGTATGAGCCACAAGCTTTTGGTCCTTTGAGGCCCATAACTTTAAAGCATCTAGGTCGCCTTCCAATGCTTGAACCAATTTCTGCAATTCATCGATGCTATAGCGCACATGAACAAGTTTATCACCTACATCACACCGGCAAATAATATTTGCATGTTTCAGGCATGCAAACTTTTCAGGGGAGCACTTGCAGCTAGAGGCAGAAAGGTGCAAGTCATAGAAACACTGGAAACACTCCCTATCATTCTTCAAATCAAAGTCTCCTTCCATCTTCCGACTTTTTAAACCAATAGGAAGACCCTCAAATCGTTCTTCTTCCATCTGAATTCTTGTCTGCGAGAAAGTACAACTGTTACCAAAACTTGACAAATTATGATTCACACAGTTGTACATAACTGACAGAATATTGTTTACCTTAACTGCCTTTGTCAAAATCCCATACTCCCCACAGACACCTTTCCAACTTAAATTATTTGAGTTCTCCTTCTGGAGGATAAATATCTCCCATAGGCATCTAACTGCTTCATGCGCTGACTCGAACAGTAATTTGTCATGAGATAGTGAAGTCTTACGACGCTGTTCACTGTAAAGTTCAACTGCGCTTTGACCATAGGACAACCAATCAACAGGTGCGACGTTCACAGCCTCCGCGCAGTTAAAGCCACAATTGAAACCAGCATGGTAAGCCCTTGGGAACGTGAGAACAAATTCTCCAGGTTTTTGGACTACCCGGTACACTGGTACCCCTTCAGCTTTTAAAACTGACGGAGAGAGCTGAGTAACCTGCCCAGGTAATATTAGAAATCACTAGATCATCAGTGAGTAATTTTGGCACTGAAAATGAGCTAGCTTGGTAGAAGAATCTTGAATTAAACACATCAATTAATAAATGAACATTGAAGAGACAGCCCAATTTTGAGAAGAGAACAATAACTAATACTGAAAACAAAATGTGGATGCACAATAATCAGTGAAGAATTAGAGAAGAATGTGCATTTTCTGTACTCTGTACCAGTTCATGAAGTAAATCAGGCTGCTCTTCAAATAAATCAGGTAGATGCTTTTTCATGGCGGACTCTAGAGCCGATGCATGGCTTCCGGGTACACCATACCAGATTTTGGGATCACCCCAATGTAGATAGTTTAATGAGTAGAGGTGATGGTCTTCAACATGCTGTTCATTAACGAAAATTAACATTGAGCAACGAAAGACAAAGTGAAAGCATACATCAGACCACAAACTAAAAATGCACAACAAAGGTTGAACCTACGCTAATTTGACTCTAAAATGTGTTGAAGAAAATTGCCACCTTACCCAACAAAACGATGAAAAGCACATTCCAACATAAAGCCATGGTACAAGAACTCCCGAGATGTCACTTCCTTCAAAACCTAGAACAGATCCTGCCAGGCGAGGAAAGTTGTTTAGGTTCCAACCAGAAGTCACGTACTTATCAATGTCTTCTTCAGAGAGCACTGTCGATGCCTTGGGAAATCCACTGGAAAATACTCCAGTTTCTAGGTCCGCCCCATAATAAACCTTTAAGTATTCAGAAAATTGTAGATCACTAGAAGGCAAACGAAAATAAAAAAAAAAATCAATAGAGATATTAATGATCGCATCATAGTACCTCTATCTCATCAGTTGGCTGTTCTATTATCCGCCAATACTCACCCTCAATTTCTTCCACAGATGGCTCCCATGCATGAGTCTCATTTATGGCATCCAAATCCATCTTATCATGTTTTATTTCAAAATACACTCTTTTAAACTCATCCGCATGCTTCTGAAACTCTTCAAATGTGAAATCTGAGCCAGTTTGGAAACCGAACTTGTCATCAGCTGAAGTAATGTCCTCAGAACTGTCCGAAGAGGCAAATTTCTTGGATGTTCCCATCCGAGAGTTTCTTTTCCTTTTTCTCTTCCGTCCTTTATTTTTTTTCTTCATAGGCTCCCTATTTTGGAGCAAGTCAACTTGCTGAATTCTAGTAGTAAATTTAGCTTGTTCCCAGACACTTTTCTCTTTAAGAGGGCATGGTGGGATCCATGACCGGGGAGCGACAATCCGACATATGCCATAAGGCCCTGCTATTGGTGCCACCTTTGTTAAATACCCAAGTGTATCGTGAAACTCCTGTTGAAGTCAGTGAACATGAAAAATATACCAAGCTATAGGAGAAAATTGATAGTGACAACTAGAATAAACAAATACAGAAAAGGAAGAACATTATGCCTCAGCAGTAGGATAAAACACGGGAGCATCTGCTATGTCCGGTTTGCATGATTCAGCAGGGCTCCATCTGGCAGACACCTGATAAATCATTCGTAGAAAGCTGAGTATGATTCCAAAAAGCCAAGAGAAACAATAGGCCGACTAACCTACAATTAATTAAATTATAATCTCGTGTGTGCTGCTGTTATTTGCATTCCTTATAATATTACAAAAATTAAGGCATTCTCTCTAGAAGGTTTACACTGTAATCTAAACAAGCCTGTCATGCGAAAGGAAGCAAAGGAGAAACACATACACATGCCACATACGCATGCACACGCAGACACACAATGAAAAAACACAAGAAAAGCCAAAAGAGAAAAAAAAAACTTGAATGTGCGCATTCTGATTACCGAAGATGTTCTGTGTTAGGCTTCACAAGAATATATACCTCTCTATGTCTTGGACTTTTGGAGCCTCCGCTTTTATTTTCTTGCTTTGGGATCTGTGTCATACGCATACCTCACATCAGAATTCATCATAAAGCATACCACACATCAGCTTATGTTAATCATGAAACAAACTAGTACTAGGGTGTGAAGAAAATTCATAAAAATATTTTTGAGACATAAAAAGAGACAAATTAACATGACAGAAAGGCTTTTCCAAACCTTGTTAGTATTTTGAGAACTTGAATACCCCCTACAACTAGTGCTATCTAACATCTTATAATCAATCCAATTTCTTGGCCTGGATGACCGTTTAAGTGCTTCTTCCTTGCAAAGAGTAGACATTCCCTCTAAAAGATTTGGGCCTTCTGTAGGGATATCTATATAAGAACAAAATATGAGTTTAGTAACGCAGCCAATACACACAGCAACAGAAAAAGTAATCTTTCCTAATTTGGAAGGATTCTCATCATTGCTTATACTAGTGCACCACTGAAAGAAAAATAAGTGAATGATAAAACACCATCATGTATTAATCTACAACATATATTATACAGGACAACGAAAAGCAATACACATGTAAAACCTGAAAATTAAACTAGCTCCTCATCATGTGATATGAGGTTTGAGCATCTGTGGTTGTAGTCTATAAACACGACATTAACAAGGAACGGAGGAGGCCTGCCCCACAGCATTATTACATTAATCTAAAAACTAAGATGGATGCAATAAATATAAGAATATAAGACATGTATACCTTGATATAAAAAAGTCTCCGTCTAAATTATGTTCCAAGAAAATAAAATTAAAGATGTGATTTAGAGACTTTAATTTTGAAATTAACAGCAGGCACTTAGATCTGACATGCAGGAGTGGAAGCAGATGGATGAAAACCCTAAAAGAAGAGTAGTTGACCAACGGAAGCTATTACAGTAATTGAATAGACAGTCAAAGCAATGAGATCCATATTACAATGTGAAAAGTAAAAGGATTGAGCATCTGATACCTGGAAAAAGAAACCTAACCTACTTAATGGCGGAAACTCGAGCGTGTAAATCAATTGAACAAAAATAGCCTGCAACAAAAACAGAAACCCTAATCAACCAAACCATAAAAACAGGGCATGCCAAGGAAAAGATGATTGCAGTTTTCAGAGAAGCAAGTATACCGAAAAGGAATCGCAGATGCGCCATGTTCCACGAAATCAAGTCATGCAGAGTTGCTAAATATGAAAAGCAGGATGAAAACTGTAGATAACATAATAATACTCTTTTAACTACCTCCAATTCAGAAATTTTGATTGACCCAAATCTCACGATAACAAAACCAGATGTCTTTGCATATTTTGTTTTCTTTTTTTTTTCTTACAATCTTATTCGAAAAAAAATCGCAATTTCAAATTGTTGATTTTATAATCACGATTTGAAATTATGATTTTTTAAAGAAAATTACGATTCACGACTGCGGTTATAAAATCACAAATTTAAAATCGCGGTTTACTTGAAAAATCCCGCAATTCATAATGTAGTTTTTTTATAGTATGGTAGAATCGAAAATAAATAAAAATGTGAGTAAATTTAATAAAAAAACTTAACGAAAAAGTAAGTTCCTCAAATTTAAGATATAATTATTATTTTATTATTTAATTACTAAAAAAACTGAGCGTTCAAAATTTCTCTTTTATTTTTTTCCCTCTGATTCCAAGATCTAAAATCCTGTGCGGCTCATTCTCTTTAATTTTCTACTTTTATTTAATTTAATTATTAATATCTCTATAATTATTATTTAATTTAATTATAATTATCTCTTAACTATTTATCTTAAAACTATTCTAATAATATTTATCCTCACGTTCAAGCAACTATTTTTTTTATTTGCACTGAATATTCAATATCAATTATAATAAATATAAAAATTTATCTAAAATATAAAATCATCATCATATACAAGTTGAGCTGTGAGTTTTGAGACATAAAAACATGCTAGATAAATAATTAACATAAAATTAAAAAATGGAAAATAGAAGTGCATACTGTTTTATTTTGAAAATTACGATTGTAGTATTTTTAATTTTAAAATTCAAGAATTTTTTAATTTTTCATGTTGTACTGTGTAGCTTTACAAATTCAATTAAATCTATAAATTTTTTTAGGATTGAAAATAGATCCAGACAAGATTTATAACTCTCATATCCTTGCGGTTAAAATGATATTATTTTGATAATTTTTGAGAGTTTTATGTTTTCTAGTTTTAAATTTTTTTAGTGTTTTAAAATGATATTACTTTACAAAATGGGATTTGTGGTAGTTCTGACAATATTCATCCACTTGGGAGACACCTATGGGTTTAAAAGCTCAATGCATAAGCTAAACGCATCTGTGATTGGTACAAAAGCGAGTTAGAATTTTAATTTTTGTTTTTAAGAAAATAAAAAGGTGTAAGAAAAAAATAGTTATTTGAACAAATCTGAATGTCTTAGCCATATTTTTCTCTTATGATTTATGTTTCCAGACAAACAAATTCTATATGTGGATTTTTATCATACAAAACTATGACTATTTTAATGTTCCATTTCTTATCACTTTTAGTTGATTCCTGAACCATTTGATTCCATTTCTAATTGTTTCATTTTGATTTCAAACAAAATGATGAAAAAGAGCTTGAGAAGCAAAAGGAGCTAAAAGAAGAAAAAAGAGCCCAAAAGGAGTGAAATTGACCCAAAGATTGTACTTGACTGAGTAGAATTTCAAAGGAAACACTACTCGACCAAGTAAGGTCGACCAAGTAAGGTCATTTGTAACCTTACTCGATCATGTACAATTATAGAGGAAAAACTCACACGACTGTGTAGGCACAATTATTATACTTTACATGACCATGTAAAGAAAACGCAAAGAGTTATTTAGTTTGAGTTTGGAAGTCAACTCAAGACACACTATAAAAGGGGCGGTGTACGCGCATTCCTCTTTAGAGCACCAAAAGTTAACTCGCCTACACTACAAAAGGGACCTCTCAACACTTCCTCAAAGACACATTGATACACAGTCAAACACAGGGAGATACAGTTCAACATCGATTCATGTCCGTTCATACATCCATCCATCATGTAGAGAACTTCTCTCTCTAAACACTTGTATTTGATTTTTGTTTTTTTAGCTCAAATCTTTGTAATGAGTTGCTCTACAACATATGTTGCTCAATTCTAATATGTATGCATGTGTTACCTAAAATTATCAACATGAAGTAACATAATATTGAATTATATCTATGCAAAGCATTTATCTATGTGTAAGTAGCTTAATTAGTTGATAAACGCACTTGGAATTAATATGAATTCAGATTAAAAAAAAATAATAGTTGTATGCATGATAGTTAGCAGAAATGATACCTTAAGACTACTTAGTTTGTGTTACAAAGTTGAATATAAATTAACTAGGACTATAACGCTTAGAGAAGCCCCCAACTCCTTGTGTTAGAATGTCGAAGTTACCGGTTATAAATTTTATTTAACTTATATTAGACCCTCACTTGCAATATGTGAAAAAGTTATGACCATTAGTCGACGACTTTCGACAAACTTTTATTAGTCAACAACCTTTGAAGGAGGGTAACACCCAACTAATGGATATTATTGACTACAAGGGCTTATTATACTGGAATTACTCAAAGATGCTTGTCTAGCACTTTCTTTTTTCAAACAGCATCCCAGCCAAGAAGAGGTAGCGACTTGTGATGCAGCCAGATCAAATGTGTGCTGATCGTAAGTTTCATTGGGCTAGCTGTTATGTTCACATGCTATCTAACCTCTATTACACGATGACAAAATAAAAAATTTAGTGTATGTATAAATTTAAGTGATCTCGATATCAATACTTTAAAAGATGAGTATCCAATGCATAAGGTGGATTTAATGGCTGATTTAGCTACATTCAACAACAAAATGCCTACGAATGGATCCGGTAGATGAGGAGATTGAGTAGGTTAGCTATGGAGTCACCCACACTTCATCCCATTAAGACTGGATGTCTGCTCATACATCTGATAACTCTAGTGTGGGATATAATAGGGCACCGCTCAGATGTGGTATAATGGCTGCCACATAATCCTAGATCCTTGGTGGAGAGCTACTGATCAGCATCATAGGAGGGGCACACGCCTCCCCTCGAAGTCGCTCTCTGCAAGACCTTTTTCTCGACATCCCACTCATACTGCTCTTGGCTAGCATAGTACTTATCACCCTTGACGGATTTCTAAAACTAAAAGAAGCCCGCGTTGTGCTACAGCGGACACGAATAGGATTTTCAGGTGCATGGTGTGCCTCTAAATATCCCTTCATACTTAACTACAGTGCCCTAACTAGATTGGCTACTGCATAACTCATCCTAAATAGTTTACAAAAAATCTTTATTAGCATAGATACATAATGTATGTGTATCGGATCAAAAGAGGGTGCAAATAAAACAAATCAAATTAGCAAGAATGACTCAAAATACATCAAGCAACATTGGTGACCTTTAGGGTGGTGCACTCCCTGCTTGATAAAGCGGCCCTCTCCACATCTAGTATCTTATCTTTTAGACCACCATATCCAAGTCTTGAACATGGTAGTAAGGAAGACGTTCACCCCTCATCTCTCTTAATTCGCCTATAAGAGAGGATGCTTCTTTGGGTCCATCTTTTGTCTGATGAACATTCCCACATCCACATTGTATAAAAAAGCTCAAATATTGTCGTGCCCAAACACAATCGATGAAATGATATTATGTATCAACATGTATGTAACATTACATGTTGATCAATATCCTCATAGTATCCTATAAGGGATACACCCTCGAACTTTGTATGCTTAATTTACTTGGTCTTCATGTTGTGCCAAAACTTCTATATTGAATGGTAGCTAACTGCATCTCGTCATGGCGATGGTCATTGATTCCCTTGAACAAAGTCAAAGTTCATCACATTCTCCAACTATAAGTACTTGCACATTTCAAAATAAAGATTAAATAGACTAATATTAGAGTACTCACACCGATATGCTCCTAAATGAGGTCTTGTAGGTGCTATGGAGTGTGATTCCAAGAGTCATATCTGAAGTCAAGCACAATGCGAAAATGTTTAATAGATTTATTTTATGTTGTGGAGTTAGGAGAGCCCGCTAGGGCATGGCTCGAGAGCCTACATGGGTCGTGTATAGATGTTGCATGAGGCCTAAGAGTATGGCTCGAGGAGCCTGAAATGGTTTGGAAAAAGGTGCGGCGTGAGGCCTAATGGCATGGATCGAGGAACCCTCAAGGGTCTTCAGGGACTAGATGCAGCACAAGACCATGAACTGGATGCTTGAGGCTGCTGCGAGGACCTTTGGGGCTTTCTGAGTTCATGTATCGTCAAGCCGGCTTACGGTGAAGGCGGACTAGGCGCACGGCGTAAGGCCGAGTCCTGACGGGCAGGGTACATGGAACTGAGGTGTGGGACGTTGAAGCGCACGCGTTGAGACTTGACCTTATGAGCACCATGCTATGGTGTTGGGTGTGGGCCTGGCAAGAGGGGGAGCAACTTATGCTTGGCGAGCGGGGGTTGATGCAGAGGGCACTGAGGTTGGGCCCTGGCGAGCGACACGATGTGATGCGGGCACTGGCCAGGCTAGAAGGTAGTTGTGGTACATGGTGTGGCGCTGGAGGGCGCTGAACAAGCTACTGGGCAAGCTGGCTGGGTGCGCACTGCTAGACGAGGGGGGTGCTGGACGTGTGCGATTGAAGGCCGAGCTAGGCTGTTGTTATATGTGCCAAGTGCAAGAAAGCGTGCAAGCTGCTTGGCATGCTTTGAGAAGACCTAGATGCTCCCAGACTCGGACGGACCGCTTTTTGCGGTGCACAACCCAAATCAAGCTATATTGCGTTAGGCGCGATCCGGATCGAGTTCAGGGGTGTTTCCAACCAATTCTATAGTTTTAAAGCCCTGTTTTTACCTTTTTGAGTTTTAAAAAATTTCCTAACTCATCTTAATTTTAAACACATTATTTTGAGGACAATAACCATTCTACACTTAATTTCACACAAAAATTCATTGAGCGATTATAATCCCCAAGCCATGAATATTACCTAAAGCCTTCTTTTCTGGACCAATATGAATTGACGACTCTTTCGACTTCATCTCCAAACATCATCTTAATGGGGGCTGTGATAAGAAATCTAGCCTCCAAAGCCATACTCTAGAAATTTTTGAACTTGTCAACTTTTGTATTTAATAGACACCTATCGAGTATTGCCTATATTTGAATGGATCCCTCTTGGCGATATCTACAAGTACAAAAAATTTCCTGAAGCTTCAACTTTTCATTGTCCACCAAGATTGTCAACTCCCAGATGCCTCTATCTTTGAGTGTCGATCCAATATATTTTATTATTAATCTATTGTTATATGAAAAAAAATTAATTATACTAATGATAAATGGGATCCCAACAAAGTTATATGCATTTAAGTTAAGAATTAAATGAGCTGAAATGATATGCATGTAACACCAACAACCGAGATGTTTATTTTACTTACATAAATTCAATTTTTTTACATTAAAAAAAAACTAAGATGAACTGACTTTAGCTTAAGTAAAATCTTTCAACATGAAAGAACACACCCTCAGTAATGTATTATGAAAAGATTCCCAGATGAAGGATTACTGGCGTAACATTTAGTTGAAATGGAGGCAATCTGGATAATTATTTGAGTTCCTCTAGCCTCACTGAAACTGCAAATTACTTGCTATGCCTCTGTAGTTGAAGTATTTTGTATAACAGAATAAAAGGTTCTTCACACTGGTGATTGGGGTGTTGTCATTCGAACATATGCAACGGATCACGCAACTAGCGAAGCTCTAAGTGAGATCATCTTCATCTAAGGCTTCCTCTTGCCCGTCCAAGGCTTCACTCTTGAATGCACTTACATCACCGGTGGGTAATTTCCTTGCCAGCTTAATTATCTGCAAACATCAATGATTTTTGTTAATGTTAGCAGTACAATAGTTTGACTTGCTGAAGGGAAAAAACAGACATCCTAATGATTTGTATGATGAATGATCGCTTTAACTGGTTCAATCTATGCACTGAAACAGATGGACGCATAACCTCAAGCCAGACTTTGAGCGGTTTACATAAAGCCAATAAGGGGGCAGCAAGCATATGCTGTGGGAGTGTGGGTAGGTCGCTGGCTTATCCGTATATTACACACTCACCAAGCAAGAATAAACTGCACTTCAGTTTGAAGCACATTTTGAATGCAAAACCGATGACACAACTAGTAAAAGATGCCAAACACTAGATACTTGAGTATGAGCATATTATATTACAAGTAATCTACCGCACAACACGACTGAGTTGGAGACAACCAAAAGGGGAGCAATTCGGCCCCCCTGGAGGCATCTAATTCCACATACGTGGGTGACCTTTGTTTCTAGTCCCCAGCTAGATGCTGAGTTGCATTAATGCATTAACAAGCAACATACTACCTAAAACTGACCAGGTCTTTCAACAAGACACCCACATAAGACCTGAGTTTAGGAAGAATGATAACTTGTTTAATACACGTACCACATGGTCAAGATGGGACACTGTGCTTGATTGGGCAACACGTTTAATTTCTTCACCATCACCTTCTCTGTATGCAGAAATTAGCTTACTAGCACAGCGTCCTTGATCACTACCAAGAAAAACATCAATCCTGGGCGAAGGAAAAGGCATGAAATTAAAATCTCATAGAATTAATATTACATCAGCTATTACTATGTTAAAATTGTATAACACCTCTTGTACTGATGAATCATACAGTTTGGAACACAGCAGCTTAAAAGAAATATATATTCAACTTCGGACATCAACATTTCCTTAATGTGTATCACTTGAGAGAAGACGGAAATTCACTGTTTAGAAACAAGACAGTGAACATATTATCAAATATGTGATATAGCATTGTTTAAAACATGCATCATAAGCCTACAGCCTTTGAAAATTTAAATGTATTCCCAAGTGGGAACAACTCAAAAATAGATGACAAAATTGCAGTGCACTTGCAGTACTAGAGTCTCTAGAAAAAAAAATTGGGGGAAATAGGTTACAACGCCTTCACAACTTGGCTTTGAACATGTACTGAATGAGAATGATCAAGTCAATATCAATGCTTGTGTTGGGCAAATGAATTAAAGCTTTAAGCCCTACAAGCTTATTGAAATAAACAAACATACATGCGCTAAAAATGGTCAGTTCCATCAAACATAAGTCATAGACTCAGAAGTCATTATTCAGATTTGAAATTCACATCTGGCTGTTTGACATTGTGTGTATGATTGCCTTTTAAATTCACAGCACAAGAAATAACGCAACTTTGCACATAGAGAGCTGACATACACAGGATTCATTGATATTGCACAAGCAGATAATCAACTTACTGGCAACAGTCGTTGAAGCACTTCTCAGCTTGCTTGAAGTCATTAGTGTATAGATACACAATTATTGCACTAAGATAAGCCTGAGAAGAAAAATGATTTCAAAATGAGAGCCCCTATTTCTTAGACCCCCCAAAAAAAAAAAAACTGCGTGCTATATTCCATTATAAAAAAAGAAGAATAAAAAATAAACATGAAATTTTTGATAAGCGACTCAAATCCCTAGCTCAATTCTAACTTTAAATGACGGCAAGACCGCACAAAATTGACCTCCAAACTCACCTGACAAGCATGGAAAATTGATTATTGTTTTTCAAAAAATCTACTGATTCCTAAACATATCTAAAATAACAAGCACAGAAAAATGTATGCAATGTGCTGTCAAGGCGTCAAACTCCATGAATTGAGTACAAAAGATTTAAAAGCATCTGCACCTGGAATCAAATGTTGGTTGCGTACCTTGCATTGGCTTTGAGTCGCATTACACTTGTCTGCTGCTAGGCCCCATCTCAGTAATAATGACGCAGCATCACCATACCTGTTGCCAAGAAGGTGCAATATATTCTTCAAAATTATATCTTGATGGCTTTTCAATGTTGAATTGATATAGATATGGAACACAAATGCATTTATGTGTGTTGTGAACTTCTGTATGAGAACACATAATACCAGGAAAAAAGCTTTTGAATTCATTCCAGCAGTTACTTAATAGTTGAATGAGTGAGAGGCTTACAGTCCAGGTAGTTTATAAATGTTAGATTCCCTGTCTTCTATGCATAGAATACTAATAAAGAAGTTGGGCATGGACCCAAAGGTCAGACAAATAGTGCGTTGAGTTTCAAAAATTCAATCATTCGGTAAAAGGTAAAAATAGCACTCCCTGGATCTACTAAGTTTTGACCATCCCCTAAACTTTCCTCTAAATTTATTATTGTCCTTGGTAGAAGATCTTCTCGAACAACAATACTCTTTGCGTGTTAATTAGAATCTTCTCTTTCCAATTCTCCTCACATGTCCAACTCCTAGGATAATAGTGCTGATTTTACCTCCTTTAATGTTAACATATCTCAACCATATAACATAGAGTTCACAAAACTACGCATAAACTTATGAAGAGAGCACGATAATGGAGTGACCACATCCTCATCCTTATAATCCTCATACATAAATTTTTAAGTCAAGAACGATTTTATTAATGTCACCGATATGAGTTTGTAAGGAACCACATTTTTTCATCCTGAGATTAAAAAGCTGGATCTTGAAGTACAATCAACCAATTAACTTCATCTTGTTGTACAAGAGATCTAATTTATCCCATAACTCTATCACCTTTTGCACCGGAGACTTCTTGAAGAACTTCATCTTTTAAGGATAACTGCAGGCCTCTACACACTCCTTACATCTCTTAGGATATTTACTTTCCAAAGCTCTTACAATTCCTTCACGCCTCATAACACCTTTATATTTATTACACATGTGGCAAAAATATATTTGTCATCAGAAAGCGCAACATCAAAACTGCAAAGAAATAATCATCCTGAAACTTTAAGCTCTGATACCGTTTTGTTAAAGTAGTGTGGATGAATATTGTTCAAGAACAACAGACAGAAATAATAGAAGACAAGAATTACACGGTTCAGTTGACATACGATCACAAGCGAAGGTGACAATCTTATAACTTCTCAATAAAGAATACAAGAGAACTAAAAAAATTAAGAGACTTTCTGACTGACTAATTTTCCACTACTAATTTTCACTACAAAAATAAACTCAAACTAGTTTTTTTATAGATACCAACAAACCCAGTAATGAATATGACTTCTAATCCTATTAAAACTATGATTTCTACACTATTAGCTAAGCTAATTTTAGAAAAATATTGACAAAAAACTCAAAGCTATCATAATTATGATACAAGACATAATTCATTACGATGAGAGGGCCATCAATATAATAGATTTTTCTCCAAAATTATTCGTATATTATGCTTTAGTGACTGATGTCCGTGGAAAAAAGGGCAAGACAGCAGACACTAAGATATTGATAAAGTCTGACCAAATATAAAAAAAAGAAATATAACAAAACCATGTAGTCTAAATCAACATCATTTTAGTACCAACGTTGTTCGGAATGAGGTAATTGATAGATTCCAGATGTACGTTCAAATTAAAATTTTAATAGTCATAATGAGGTCTCAAAAACGAAATTTCCCTATAAATGCAAATTACGATTAATCTGATCGCAAGCTAGATCTACATAAGGTGTGTAATGCATACCTAAAATAAAACCGGTCTCTATTTGAACGACTAAGCAAATATCGGTTAATGGACCAAACTTCTGCCGTTAACTAAGATTGCTCATTCACTTCGAGACATATATGACAGCATTGATAGCTCTATCTATATGGTTATACTGAAATGTCTTTCCCTATGGGCATCACCTAATTTGGGGCAGGTAAGGATGAAAGGAGAAAGGAATAAAAGACTAATTTAGGGGAAAACAACAGAAAGGGTCCGAAGTAGCATTGCTTCCTTACGTACGATCCGAACTATCCAAATTTTCAAAAAAAAGTATAAAAGTTCTTGGTATAACTTGTAATATAGTAATTATCATTGCACCTTAAACTAAATCAACATACGAAACTACGTCATTTGCACAAGATTTTTTATCGATGTTTGGATTAGAAAATCAAAATGATATTGTTATAATCTCTTCTCCACACAATTTTCAAACACAAATTATTAATTGGTGGAACCGAAACGGTTCAGCCAACCAATAAATTGAACCTGGCCACCGTTTCTTCCCCAATAGTGCCACATCCTCTACTACAACTAGTCAGCAACCTTCCTTTCTGTGACCTTCTGCAACAACAAATGAAACCTCACTGCTCGGCTTCAGTCCCTCCCGCGCCGCCTTGCTTTGCTCCACCTTCGTCGTCGTGCCGACAACTATCGTCGCTACCCGGCCACTGGTCAGGGACTCTCCTTCCACCTTAACCACAGCCACCGCATCCCGTGACTATGCCTAACTGATAAATCAATCAGCGCCTCCAAATTCTAACACACCTAAATTTACAAAATCCTAATATTACAAAAGTATAGCCTTTATTGATTTCCAACAAGATCGATTCCGATCTTCAATCCATGGGAAGGCGGTGATTGTGAAACCAAAACAGCGTTGTTTAATTTTAGTAAACAACGATATAGTTTCGTATACATGTCTAGTTTTGTGTAGTAATGTTAGTTTAAGGTGTACTTTTAATTTTTATTTTACAAATTAATCAAAAAAAAAATTTACACTCTTCACAAAATCAGGTAGTTAAGACCGAAAGAGGCGAACAGGTGATAATAGTTTGGGCCCTTTTTAGTATTTTCTCTACAATTTACTAATCAAAACATATTTGTTATAGTTTGGATAAGACTTATCTACAAGCCAAAAGGTGTAGTTGATAAGCTTGTAGTTAACTACATGAGGAAACTCACTTTTCAAGTTTCACATATAAGCTTGTAGCATCTCGATACAGATCAAAAGCCATTTGCTCCTTGCCATCTTCTTCAAGAATACAACACGCATTTATATACATTTGAATTGCTTCATCAGGAGCAGCCTCTGTCAGCGCACTACATAGAGAAGACGAGTTATATCATCATATTCCCCATTAAGCTCTAACTATAAAGATGTATACATTAACAAATTAAGCAAGAACAATACTAGTATGTGAAACTATAGGGGCAGAATAGAGAACAAGTAAATATAGAGATAATCCAATAACCATCCGGATGATGTTTGATAGCATTTTAAATCAAGGATTCAGATTCATTTGCCTAAATGTACAAGTTTGAAAGGGCTAGAAAATTCGTGGACCATAATGACAAATTTCAAAATTGGCTAAAACTAGGTATGAAATTAAAATGCAGCCAAATGGATTTGACTTTATTGTACATACGACGTTGAAGATATTTATTGTCATGTTTAAGGATTTATTAGTTGAATATATATAACAAATAGATCAAACATGACAATAGCTCTCTTTGAGGCGTCGTATGAACAATAGATCAAAGGTTCAACAGCGAACCGTCTTTATACCACGAGTTCCGCACCCCTGTATATACCATACATCCAGGCCTTTGACTTCCCAAATCAACTGAATAAATTAGTGGGTTAAGGAACGCGTGTCAAACTTGGAGGGGGCAGAGTTGATTTGGTCCAACGGGAATATACACACTCCATCTCTCATCCAAAAGTCATTTCTGTTTTAGAGAAAAATACTAAAAAGGATTTAACTATCAACGCTTCCTCAATTACGATCTGAATTACCCGAAATGTCAAAAAAGATGCGATGAAAAAAATTTCGGACTAATTTAGGATGTTGGTTAAAATCAGTTAGTTTGATTCATTAAATACGATTATTAAATTTGTTGAAGTGATTGAGTATGAAAAGACCGTTTACTAACGTGAACTAAACGATATCAATTAATTTGGTGACAAAACAATATAGTTTTTACGCATGTGTGATTCATATAATAATATTAGTTTATAGTGCATCTGTAAATGTACTAAAAAATCAGTCTAATGTTTTTTTTCTTGCATCAACCTTTACGACAATACGGGTTGTTCGGACTTAATGAGAAAGTGGTGATGATTCAGGATTCTTTTTTTTGTTTTTCTGGCTTTAATTTGTTCTCATTATATTTAAATCAACTTATCTAATTATATGGATATTTTTAAAAAAAATCAAAGTTCACAGACAAATGTGAAAAAAAAAATATAAGTTTTAATTTCAGATCCATTTTGTATAGGTTTTGAATACGTCTTAATGATTTTTTAAAAAGTTCATCGTTCAAAAGTGCAAAGAGGATTCATTTCTGAACTCTGTTCTAGACTCTGAACTATGAACATGCATTTAAAATGAACTTTGCACTTTTAAACTACATAATTTTTAAAAAATAATTAAAACGTAACCAAAATCAACCCAAAATGGGACTTATATCAAAACCTTTTATCATTGATTTAGAACTTTGATTTTTTTAAATATATTCATATAATATAAAAAACGGTCGTAAAGTACACAGTTCATTCACAACAAAGCTCAAAGTAAAAAACAAAATTTTTTTATAAAACTTTTTAAAAAAGTATTAAAATGATATCAAAACCTTGATAAAAATGGATCTTAAATTAAACCTAGAACTTTTTATAGTTGATTTAGAGCTTAATTTTTTTTAAATATATTCATATAATAAGATGAATTGATTTTACAAATTAAAAATAAGAAAAAATGTATATAAAGTACACAATTTATCCGCAACCAAGTATAAAAAAAATAACACTTCATTACTCTGAATTTTTTAGATGAACTTTGCACTTTATAGCAGACTGAACAGAAATTCAAAACCGAACTATAAACCCCCTATAGAGATATATCAGAAAGTGTTCACTGGAAAATTGGGAAACTAAAAAGACTCTAAACGTACACCTCTAAAATGACTACATTAATTTGTTTTGAAAAATATTTATTCAAAGAATCTGCATGAACACTCATGAGCACTTATACATATACACTACATCAAACCAGTTTCATAATACTTTTGATAATATACATCAAAACAAGTATAAAAAGTAGATCAACCAAAATTACATCAATTTCAAAGGTAAAATGCATCGTTCATTTATTCATAAATAAAATTCACTCAAGCATTATTCATATTTGTAGAAGATTTGACTTTAATCAGCTTAAGGACTTCATATATTTCCATAAAATTGAGTTTCTCAAATTTTTTTATGTACTTTACTTTATTCAGTGATGTACTTTTAGAAAGTTTTCTGGTTTTCCATTTAAGTTGGCTTTCTTGAAGCATCTCCAATGAATATGATTCAATGAAAGTAGATGAGGTAAAAATCAATGCTTACCGAGCTCCTTTTCCAAGTGCATCTGATGCTGGCTGTGGCCTACTACATTGCATATATAACTCCGAAGCCCTTCTGTAGAAATCAGCCACTTCCCTCCAGTTGCTTAATTCCCTCGCCAATGCAGCTGCTGCTTCCATATGCTTAGCAGCATCCCAGGGACTAATAATAAATGTAAAGGATAATAACCAGGCAGGGCATTAAAGTAAAGGGGTCTGTAACTTGAAGGAATGATTGATTTTGATGAGTAAAGAAATAGATTTTAAAATGAAAATTAGGATACGAAGCTAGCATCTCTTGTCCCTTTGAAGCTTTCTCAAAAGCTTCTTTTGCGCTCTCATTGTTTTTGGCACGCCTGAATGAAATAGCTAATATATATATATATATATATATATATATATATATATAACAGTGTCAATTCTAAGCCATTATGAGTGAAAAAACAAAGAAGTAAACGCGGAGCATCTATAAATGTTGAAAGGTGACAGCAATTGAAGAGTTTTCTTACCTGCCTGCTCGTACAACTCAGTTGCTTGTCTCCAATCGGCACTCCATCTTGTCATACTGAGTTTTGTACTGTGTAGAGCGAGAAACAAACTTAAAAGACCAAACGTCCATTCCCTCTAGACTAGCAACGCCCCTTAAACCGACTAAATTTTTTTAATGAAAAAAAGTATCGCAGGAAAGTAATTATAAAGAAATAGAGAGAGAGAGGTACAGTTTGTCGGCTTTGAGGATGAGCTTTTGCGGATCGGAAGCCGCCATGGCCTTGAAGGAAATCCGAGTGGCTGGATCGATGCGTTAGCTTCTCTTGACAGCCGCAGGCCTCGATTGACTTGTCTCCTTACTGCTTGCCTGTCCACCCTTACCTTTCTTAAATTTTGAATTATCAATTTATAATTATATATTTAGTGAAATTCTGGTATCCAAACAATTTGTAGTTTTAATTTTTAACTGGGTATTAATGTCCGAACAAACGCACGGGCTTATTATTTCATAATTTGAATATAAACATTAATATCACATGTTATGTCATTTATTTTGAATATTTTAGATTATCGTTACAAAAACTAAAATAAATAATTTCTCCAATTACAACTTTTTTATAGTAATGAAAAATTTTATACGATCATGCATAACATAATTTTCAATCTCGCTCTATTTTTGATTTTGAATATTGTGTTGTATAGTTGAATGTGAACGAAAACTGATTTTGCTTAATATGACTTCATGATAGAAAAAAGTAAATTATTACTCTTATTAATCATAATCGCAAAAAAAAGGATTTTTTATTGAATTATATAATGTGGTATTATGTGAAACTTGAATATAAATTAGAATCATTTGGTGCTAGAACTACAACCATGCGCGGAATGAATATTTTTTATTTGATATTTTACTTTTAAATATAATTTTTGTTTGAATGATATGATTTTAAGCGAGTACCATTGACAATGTTTCATAATCTAGAAATCTATATTTCTAAGTAGCCTAACACTTCCCCCAACCCCAAATGATTCATCCATACTTATTGAATTAAGAAATCTAATAATATTTCTTAACATATTGTCAAATATTCTAACACAATCCTTCTTCATCTTATAGTATAAGGCTGCGTTTGGTAGCCAGGATAAATGCAGGGTATTATTCATCCATGACCTACAATTTTGTTTTTCTTCTTTGTTCGTATCTGTTGCCATCGTCCGCGAACCATCTCCATCAAGGTCGAGCTTCAATCCTCCATTGAATTTCATAATCCATTTTGTTTTTCTTATCCGTTCCCTCGTCTGCGCACTCATCTGGCTTGATCAAAGCGAGGATCTATCACAAAATTTCAAGCCACCTCAATCGGCATCATCCAATGTCAATGGATCTCTGAAAGAGTGACTCGTCCCATGAGCAGCCAATACTGGTCAGTAGTCACTGTTCACCACCTTTTCAATTGAGAATACTGAATTTGGTTTTCACTGATTGTTTTTATCAGTATTCCCTACTCAATGCTAGCAAATTATTTGGGGATTTGTGATGTTCTTAATTGCTTTTCTTATCCAGTTAAGATGACTAAAAGAGAGACTATCGGTTTTGGATTTTGTTGATAAAAATGTTGGGATTATGAAACCATCGAGCCACCATCATTTGAAAGCACACCTTTGAAGCTTATATAAGAAGTAACAGAGTAGAAGGAGATGTCTGCTTAATTGTGGTATTCATGAACTTTGTTGTAGTATAAGTTGTGATTTGTCGCAGATTTGCCACTAAACATGATTTTGAATACGGTGATATGCATAAAAATCCTGTTGTGATTGCTTTTTGTTGGCTCCTATCATAATTCTATTTTGCAGGTTGATTTGGAACACAATCAGTACCATTCTGTTCGAGGAATGACTTGTTTGTTGCAAATTTCGACTAGAACGGAGGACTATGTTATCGATTCTTTAAAGGTGTGTTCAAGTTGGTTCATTTCTTATAGAGGTCTTGAAAGACCCGCCAATGTAGAAAAATGTTTTCTATCGTTCATCTTTTGTGTCTTACTTCAGTAGCATTCGCTTCGCTAAGGAAAAGGAACTGTTAGAGGAAGATGTCAGACTTCACAAATGATATTGTTTATTTTCGTGTCATGTCCACAAACTATTTGTGAGCACATCTTCGTGATGCGCAATTCAATTTGAATTTATGAGTTACAGGCTTGACTAGGACCTTCGGAACCGGTATTCACCAAATGGCAATGGAAGTTGTCCCCGCAATTCAAAGATATAATGACTGTGAAGTGGAGATGAATCATATAAGAAGATATTCGGAAACGAGACACAGCTACAACTAACTGCATCAGTGGCAGCCTGATATTGCCACTACATTCAACAGTCCTCAACAAACGCTAGCCGAGAGTGATCAGTTTATAACTGTCTGCTAAACGCTTGATGGAAATTTATCTTGGTAGATGCGAGGTATTTCAGAGTGCTTTTAGCTTCTGATGCCGATTAGATCAGATACTGACAATATTTGCATATCTCCGTACAGATGTTACAACACGAATGATTTGATTTTCGCATCTTGTAAACAATTTTATATGATTGTTTTGAGTACTAATTTGAGTGAAGTTTGGGTCAATCTCGCACATGGAACATGTAAACTATATGAAATAAGGACTATTGGTGTGCTTGATTTGCACTGCAGTTTAACAAATTTCATATGAAACAACAAATATTATAGCTCCGTGCAAACTATATCTGGACATAAAATTGAACTACATAAATAAATAAATGGCTAGACATCAAACAAAAACAGGTCATCACACAAAAATCTGTAACAATCTAAAACTGATACAAAATACAGAACAACATATAAATAATGTTACAAATGTAAAAACCTGCATATAAAAACCATAACAAAACCTGCACAAAATGAAGAAAAAAACATGTATTGTCACTATAGAATAATGCACATGATTTTGCTTGTTGGTTCCCTGGAAAAATCATGAATCTGCTAAACATGGTACTAATATAATAACCAGGACAAATATGATGAACAACAACTTATCACATAAATATTTTTAATTGAAAGAAACTAAACAGTTTGGCTAAACTTTTGTTTTTTTATGCTTAGACTAACATGAAATGAAAAGGTTATAATTTAAAAAACTAAACGGTAGAATTTGGAGATTTCATAGAACAATATGAAACATAATCATCTGAACTCTCCATTCAGTAGCATCCTCACCCATGTGCCGCGATCTTCTTCAGAAAGACTTCCAAAAAGATCACAATAAGCTTGGTTAGTGCAAATCAATGTAGTCGCGCGTAATTCCTCCATCTTTCCGAATCCCAAAGCTTGAACTTTGGCATTAACTTCCTCTCTTTTTTTTGATGCTCCATAATCGGCTCCAATCATTGTTGCCATCATTTCGACACTTTTCCCGGTTCGTTGAGAAAATTGTTCCAATCCCTGTTCAATTACCTGTTCCATGTTAAACTCCCAATCCCCGCCACTTCTCCTCTTTCGTTTTTTTCCATTAGTTTTCTTTTCTTTTCCTTTATTTACCACATCATTGCTCATGTTCCCATCATCATCATTATCATCCTTATGATTACTTGAATTCTTTATTCCGTCTAGTTCTTGATCCACATCAATTGGCGTCTCAGCAAATTCCTCAGTAGCGCGATCTTTACCAAATATCTCCATCCATTCATCATATAATCGAAATGATTTTTTCTTGATCTCAGATGCAGCAGGAACTTTCTGCAACCAAAAAAAAGATAAGTTAGAAAATAAAAATTAAATGAAAACATATCACAAACATTTGTGCTTATGTACCATGATCATATCATTCCAAGTATGCTCGTCATCAATATTCACCGTTTTTGTTGTGTCATCCCACCCAACACCTGAATAGCTTAACAACGTGGAAATGGCATTGTAGTGTTTCTTCCATAATTTAAGCTTCGAGTCAATGTGGGAATTTTGTAAAATACCGCAACTTGGAAGTTTTGAATTCATCTTATCTTCCAACTCCTTGAGATACCCGGACTTAAAGACACCATCTTGTTTGTATATAGTTCCTTCTAATTCTTTCAGACAAGTGATGAGTGCATCTTCTTCAACAAGTCTCCATGTTCTTCTTGACTTCTTCGTATCCTGTGATGTCATTTCTAAGAAAAATCCGAAAATCAAACAATTTACAATTAGCTCCAATTTTCAAGTGAGAGACACTAAAAACAATTATAATAATGATAATAAATTGTGAAAATTAAATTCGTATTCTCGCAAATCAGCACGTTCAACATATGACCAAATCAGATAACAAATGTCTTAAAAAATTGTAGAAAGTTAACATATATATTAAACTATCCTATCCAAGCAGTATACATTGTTTGTGCCAAATTAGCCCGCCACTCTTGCCATTCAGCTGTTGCTTCTATTGTAGTAATCGCTTCAGACTCTTCTTCATGCACGTCTTATTCATGAGTAATGTTGTCTTCTTGAAAGTTATCATATTCATCTTCAAATGGATCATAAGACATCTCCTTACGTATGAAGTTGTGAAGGAGACAACATGCTATTACAATTCTAATATGCACTTTGACACTGTAATTGGATGGACCTCTTAAAATCCCCCACCTAATTTTTAACACACCAAAACATTTTTCTATCACGTTGCGTGCCTTTGCATGTTTCATATTAAAGTATTCTTCATAATTTTGAGGTTCCAATGCATTATCATCCCACGTTGCAAGGTGGTATCGTCGACGCCTATAAGGGGCTAAAAATCCAGGCCCATTAGTATAACCCGCATCACACAAATAATATTGTCCTATTTAGTGACACAAAACACACGTTTGATTACAAATATAAATTTACAAACAAACTATTTACTTGAATTCTTTAAAATATTTACCTTGTGGAACTACCAATCCATTAGGTCCAGCTACCGCGTCACGAAGAACTCTACTATCAGTGGCAGACCCTTCTCGTCCGGGAAAAATAAACATAAAATTCATATTCTGATCGCATACGCCTAAAACATTCGTTGATATCTCCCCCTTTTGCGATCTGTATCTTTTTTTATCTTCTTCGGGTACATTAACCCTTATATATGTTCCATCTAAAGCACCGAGACATCCCTACATAAAAATATTAGTTTTATTTTTGCTTATAAATACAATCTTTTTATTTAGAAAATATTTTTTCGGTACCTGAAACATCTTCCACCTCTCATCACGACAATTAGGTAGAATTGGTTCCGGTTTGACCAATAGATGAGATTGAAGTCTCAAAACACCATTAAGAACTTCATGAAAATATACACTAACTGTATGACCTAACCTTTTCAAATTAAACTGCAACACACGATTCTTCGTATGATGTCCAAGTATGTATAAAAATGTTGCTACTTTCTCCTCCAATGACACATATTTGGAACCAGCTAGCGCTGCACGGTCTCTCAATAAAGCGCACAAACTCATGAATGTGTCTCGATTCATTCACAGTTGTTCAAGGCACACCCTATCACTGTAATTTACTACTCTCCAAATACTTATTTTGAGAATCCATCTTCTCTAACATACTGTATTTGGCTTTGTTGTAGTATTTTTTTGTAATAATTATGCATTTGAAAATCACATATAGTGAGAATCATCTTCAAAAAAAAATAATGCTTCCGCTAATATATCATTGACGACCACACAAGCAGCAATTTGTTTCTCCTTTTTTCCATTTCTATCACGACTAAGAAAATAAAAAAAATAGTTTGTATCAAATTCTACAATAAAATCAACTAACAAAGAGGAAATAATATTGCTGGGTGGAAGAAGTAATTCCTAATTAAAAAATTTAATCATAATTATTATTGGCACTCATCATTATGTAAATATACTCATGGGTGGGTGACAACTACAGAAACAATTTACCATTTGCGCACATAATTTGTCATAAATATATGAAGATGTATCAATTTTGAGTTTGGCACAATTCTAACTATGATAAAGGTTTCAAATATTTATTGAGCACAAGTTGAAAACAAACAGATCATAACAGTAATAGTAAATGCCCCTTCAGAAAAGAACAAGGAACTCTAAGGGTGTGTTTGGTTTAGGAAAATTTTGGTGGAAAGGAAAATGTGGAGGAAAATTGGTAAAATCCAATATTTGGTTTAGATGGAAAATATGAGGGAAAGAAAATTATGTGGAAAGTTAGAAGGAAAACTATGGTAAATTAAAAGGAGTTATGAAACTTTCCTTCTAATTTTCCATTCTAAACCAAACAAAGGAAAATAAGATGGAATTCATGATGAATTTCACTTTTCATCAAATTTTCCTTTCCCTACAATTTTTCCTAAACCAAACACAGCCTAAGAGTACATTACCCATGTGACATTGCCAATTCAGAAAAAAGATGACAACACTGCAGCATAAGAACACTACAATAACTCTTATACTATGCATACAAATGTCAAAGACAACACATAACATAAGTAACAACACTACAGCAGCAGGACATTTAATTAAACTCTAAAAAATAGTAATATTGTGCAAAGTGCAGTGTTTGGTCATATAGGTATCAGAAAGGAGTCCTATGAGAAAGTCTTACTACTATGTGCTGTCAACTAATGTAGATGAATTCATTACAAACATATGAAGAATTTCAGTAGAAAACAAAAAAGAAGTCAACTCCAACGATTTCAAAAAATAGAGTATATTCAAAAAAGGACAGTTCACTTTCACGAAGAATTGCAATGTTGGCTTATATAGGTTGAAGCTATGATTTTGTTATCATAAAAAATAATTAGGTCGAATCAAATTACCCAACTCAGACAACCTAACATTAATCCCAACTAGAATAGAGTTCAATCGAAAAGAGTAAACTTATCAAAGAATCATACTTTCTACGAAAGTGATTCTCTATCGATTCAATTTTACTTCGTGTGTATTTTCTTCCTGTTGCTCGCCGAATGTCCTGCGTCCGACGTGCTGCGCTTCGTCTGGTCGACTTTGTTGCGCTTCGTCCGATCTTGTGAAGCTTCTTCAATGTCGATTTCGATCGACACTTGTATCCGAGAATCTGCGCTCTGTCGGCAGTCCGTCATCGATTTCGATCTTCGATTTTGTATTTCCTCGTTCGTCTGTAGATAATTGGTGAATATTTATCAGTTCTGGTGAATATATAAACACAACTGGTGAATATTCATCTGTTCTACTTCTATATTCACCAATTGTGCTTACATATACAACTGGTGAATATAGAAGCATAACCGGTGAATATTCATCAGTTATGATTCTATATACAACTGGTTAATATATAATCACAACTGATGAATATAGAAGCACAACTGGTGAATATTCATCAGTTCTGCTTCTATATTCACCAGTTGTGCGGTGTGTTTAATGTGTAAAATGTAAAACTACGTCGTTTTCATCAAAATAAAATTGACGTTGCAAACCAGAGTAAATACTCCCGGAGTACCCAAGAATTTGCGTTTAAGTTCAGAACACCAGAAAAAAAATCAAAAGAAAAATTCAATTTTAATATGAAAGATAGAAAGAAAGATGTGTACAATATGAAAGAGTAGTTAGCTTTAAAGGTTGATGTTTCGGAGCAATTTAATAGAACATATTCAAGTGTTATTTGAGTTGAATTTTGATTAATCTAAATTCATGTATGGGAGACCTACTTGTATAAAATAGGGAAAAAATGGGATATATTAATTATGATAATAACTATTTAATTTTAAAATTCACGGTTATTTAGATTTGTGAGGCCTCTATGTAATTTTACAATTCTTAATCAATCCCATAAATCATTTTATAGAATTTCATTGGCACCCAAACCCAAATTTTGTACTCATTCTACAAAATAAAAAAATGTTTTAAAAAATTAAATAGAAATTAAAATAAGAAATACTTTTTCCATGCACATTTTAAATTAAAAATCATGACTTTAATTTTCAAATTGGAGATAAGCCACCATTTTGTACTTTGGGGAAAAAGACTCTCCTTGTCACATGTAAGAACTTTTCTACATTAGAGGGTGAAAATGTTAAAATGTCCTTCTTTTTTATTCTGTACAAATTATTAAAGCAGGAATATATTAGTTATTATAAATAAAATAATAAAAGACAGGGTAGCTTAGTTCTTTTGAAATTATTCATTTTTTTTATTTCATACATAGATAATGACAAATATATTCATACTTTAATAATTTATATAGAATAAAATGTAAAGGTATTTCAAAATTTTCACCCACTAATTTAAAAAAAGTTCTATTAAGAAACAACAAAACGCGATCTCATCGTGCGGGGCGGATCCACACAGTTTTTGTGAAACACAAATCCACCAGAGAGATCTATCTCTTCCCCATCACATGGCGGCAATGGAATCCAACGTCTCTAAGTCATTCCATCTCTTCCTCGCCCTGCTCTTCTGCTCGATCCTCTTCGTTGACGCCTCAAAGGTATGTGATTATTCATTACTAGTTGAAGTTGAATTCTGTTTGCGTGTGCAATCCCAGATCTTATAATTGACTACTTTTGAATTTCTGTTGGCAGTCTGCAACCGTCATCTTCGTGGACAGCCCCAGTCATGGCTTCCTTCGCTCTCCTTCCTATACTCAGGTATATATATATATGGTTATTCATTTATTTTAGTATATTTGTTTATTTTTGGATCTGGAACCTTACCCCCTTCGGACAGGACTAAACTCTGAGGTATCTAATAGAAGTCATTCCTTTGTTGTTCCCACTCCAAACAGTTTTTTTCCTGATTTTGTATGAAGTGAAGGCTAATCAATAATTTTTCCCGCCTAAAAAGACTTGAGGATGGATGGAATTGATACATCTAGTGTTATATTTGAAAACTAAACTTAACTAATTTGATAGTGCAACATCCACAATCAAAACTAATAGTTGTACTTTTTTATTAGTTAGTTGATGAGATTTGCAAAATTATCCTTTTGCTGACAACTTGCTGCTGATCTCCGAAAACCAATTTATGGATTTTTTTGTCCATTATCCACACATGATTAAACTGCATGTCGATTACTATGGGAGGTTCTTTATATGATGCCATCAAAAATTATTTGATAGCATATTATTATATCTCACTACATTAAACTGTCTTTTATTTTTTATTAGTTGTATCATAAGTTATGAACTAATAATTTATTGTATTCGAATGATTAATGAACAATTACAGAGAATTTAAATATTTTTTTAGTACAGTTCAATGAGATATAGTTCCAAAAACTTTTTTATGTATCATGTAAAGGAACTCTCACCATAATATACATGTAATATAATTGTGTAGGGATAGTTTAAAAAATTCGTACATTTGATTTCGGAGCATAATGGACACAGCTGTGACAAGAAATTGTAAGAGAACGAATAATTGTACAAATATTTATTTCCACTGACTAATACAAAAGTATCATTGCCTGTTCAGGTGCTGTCCGACGCACTGAGAAAATTTACTATTTTTATCCTAAACATTTTTAATATAATATAATAGTGTAAGATTCTGTTATATGCCAATATAATCATCACCTTCAAGTGAGCTTTTATATCAATTGCATCATTGCAAAAATTTTTTGGGGAATGTCAACCAAAAATGTTTTATGGCAGTAAGATTCTCCTTTTTTAATTAGCTTTCTCTTGTGAGGCAGAGGCTCTGGACATTGGCAACTTTTTTTTTTTTGGTTTCCTTTAGCGTCTCTCATTTTTCGTTCTATCTTCTCTTTATCAATTTGTTCTTATTCATATTACCATAATTGCCTCTTTGATTGAAGTATTCTACTACACGCCATAACTCGGAATTGTTCATCCACACTTTCCTCGCTGTATCAGACTTGGTTTTCTTTTGGAATGTAGGTGATGATAACCAGTATGTCGCTATAAAATTATATATATCTTCACTTAACAGTTCAATCTGTTCTCGATAAGGATATGTCAATTTTAATGTACTTAGTGACTAAATGTTGTAGCAAGAACACTTGATTGGGGTTTAGGTTATGAGATACTTTATGTCACTGAGAATGGGACCAATAGATTCTAACACTCACTAGATGCTCCCTTCATTGTTTCATAGAGTGATTATATGTCCGTTCCTGATGTTGCTGCTGCCATGTCTGTGTTGCTTGGCTTCGCGCCGTCGCAGACGATTTCAGCACCAAGTGCATCTAAGGTGCGAAGATGTACAACTAAAGGAATATGAAAGTCATTATGATTACCTCTCTACATGTCATCCTAATACCATCTTTTTATTTTTTATATTGACAGCTAAATGATATCCTCAGCCCCAGTCCATTTAGTAGGCCACGTGCTGTATTTTTGTTGGAGGTTACTGCAGGTGCAGGTAGTGGCAATGCTTACACTTTGAGGTGGTGGTGAATCTTTAGTTTTGTTATTGTTGCATTTAGAAATGTGAATGACATCACTTTCATCCTCAGTTGCCGAGCATCTGAGTCACTCAAGATTCAGTGATTCATTGAACCGCAAAATCAGCTTTGTTGAAAATAGTGCCATCATTCAGCTTCCAGGTGCATTCTGCATTTAAATCTGAAGTTGATATACTGTAGAATTTCAATTTCTTTTTTTGTCATTCACAATATCTTTTGTTTGCACAGTTGTTCCTCATCTTTTCAAGTCACCAGAAGATCCACCCATATTTTTTGAAACCATGTTTATTTGTCATCTATGCTGTAGGTAGGAATGAAGCGTCTTTTATTTCGTTGGATGAGCCTTTGAGTAATGTTCTCTGGACTGACAAGCACATTGCTGATTTTGTAAGTCTTCTTCATTTAAAAGAGCCTTCTAGACTGAGAACTCTATTGCAGTTCTTAATGATTCTTCTCTCCATGATCATAAATGAATGAGCTTAAATGAAGTTTTATTTGGGTGTCAGCTCAACAGAAAATTCACTGAGCTGAGTGATTTTTTGGACCCAACATAGGGAATAAAATTTGTCTCACCACCTACATGTATGAGCAATGAGAGGCTTTCACATTTGAACTCCCTTGACGCGTGAGACCTGAATTTTAAATATCAGCTCTTGATGAACTTAATATCAGCGAGACAGCGACTATATATGATTGAAACAATCGGTTTATTGCTCTAAACCCAGTCGAAAAGGGAATAAAATTGTTCAGGCTGAATAGTTTTACAAGTGAATGTTTTTTTAGCCAATAGTCCAAATTGTATTGATGGCTTCATTTAAGTTTTTGACAATTTTGATTATTAGAAAGTCTCATATGAATCGTTCCTGTAATTTGGGCTTCACTTAGGTCGATATTTCATCTAAATAAATTTCATGATTCCGAAATTGTGTTTTGAAGGCACTGTGGATTGGTGGATCATATGTTAGTGATACAGTAGAACCATTGAATGGAGAACTAAATTACCCCTTGGATAATGGGGCTGAGCTAAAGCTGCACATGTCACAGGTATGTAAGATGAAGCATCGGCTTACATATGCCAGCACGAGTTCTTTATATATGCCCTTTTTTGTAGTGTGGGCTAATCACTATTAAAATGCATTACAGGTAGCAGATAGAGAGTTTTCAATCAGTCTTCTGACACTTGTGCACAATGTTCAAAAAGCAATAAAACTGCATCTGGAGGCAACGAACAACGGTCAGAGCCCTGCTGAGTTATTGATGGGTTCTTTTGACTGCTTTAAGGTATTGCATTGTGTCTTCTTTAATTTAATGAAGTCCACTTAATAATTTGTGTGTACAATTTATCAACATATTATTGGGTGGTAAAAGTACCCTGACGAGTGAATTTGATAGCTTGTGGTATACTACATTGAAATATGTTACGTAGTGTAACAAATCTGGATACAGTTAGTATGGCACTGAAGAAATCTTACCTTAGTTTAAATCTTCTAAAAATTCTATTCCCTCATCTGGGAGTGTGCAACACACATTATCATTCTTGCGCACTTTTAGACTGTTAGAGTTGAGTCCTTTATTCAGAATAAAGCTAAAATGCTATTGGTGGTCATAAAACATTGCATAATTGCAGGGGTTAAAAGAGAAACACAGCACAGAGGGTGTTTCCCAACAAAGAATGGAGCTTTTTGTTTCTACATTCTCCAAGATTTTTGATTTGTTGCTGGATGCTTACAGAGGTAAGTACTATTGAAACAAATGACATTATTTCTTTAGCAATTTTCAATTGTTTAAATAGCTTAAGACCCCCATTTTCTAGGTTTCCAAAAACCATCATGTGCACTGCCTAAAGCTTATAATAGGATCTCATTGCGTAAAGTTGTAACTTTCGACACTTAGCACCATACTTGCTTCTGCTTGTGGTATCTGTTGAGACCTTATTTTCTCTGTTGAGAGTGGATGGGGGTGAACTGGAGTCCATTAAGCTTCAACTGTGCTAGATACTGAGGGGGGTCAATATTTTTACTGCTGCCATGCAAACTCTATCTAGGTCACATTCCCTTCTTATTCTTTTATTGGGACCTTTATTTATTATACAGGGCAAATTGTCGGAGTTTTTCTCCTCAAGGAAAAACCCTCCGCGGAGTCAGTTTCCTTGTTTGATGTTACATCTTCGTCTCAGTATTCACGCTGGTTGGCAGAGAAAGAGGATGCCTCTGACCCAATATCTATTGCTAGAGTGCTTTTGGTTAGGCGAACTCTAGCGTGGATTACTGGAATCATCCTCCTCATTGCAACACTCTTGGGGGTAAGATCGCATACTTTCAGCGTTGTTTATCAAAGTGTTTCTTAATATTGATATGTTGCTTCTAATTAGATGGTAATATCTTTATTTTGCGGAGTTAGCAGTGTCTTAGATTCATGAAATGCTATGGGTTGAAGAAACTTGGTCCATCTCTATCCTAAGATTCATATGTTTCCATCTTATTTCGGTGCAAAAAACATATAAATGACAATATTGTTTCTCTATTTACTACTTATCTTCGCCAAAATGGTGCAAAGGTCAATTTACATACTTCTTCACAATGTTGTCATGCGAACACTTCTTTTGTTATCAAGCCATTACGCTTCACCTTTAATCTAAATAAAATGAAAAAGGCGGCTAATCTGATTGAGGAGGACGATAGCCTTTTGAAATAGCGGCTAATCTCTACATAGGTGTGATGGCTTTTTGAAATAACTTGAAAAGTTCACTCTGTGGAACTTATATTCAAAAGTTTTATGCTCTTTTTTGGATAAGTGCTTCCTGTTATTGGTTTTGTCGTTTCTTAAAACAATGATGCCTAATGAAATTTTTGCTTATGGTACTTTCTCCTATGCTCATGGGATGCGGCCAGCAGAGGAAAAATGTTATGAAGTACTATAGGGTTCTGGATGAATTCGTTGTGCAAGTTTTTCTCACACTTTTTTTTATTGTAGCATAAGTAGTCAAGCGCCCTGATCTTGAATGCTTTCCATGTCTGCTGCAGGTCTATTTCCTCATGAACATGCCGCTGACAAGAGACACCCTATTGTATTCTAATGTCAAGTTAGACTGAGTGTGGGGTGTGGGCAGCCAGGAGTCGTATAAGTGGTGCGCTGGATTGTGTGTTGATCGTGAAACTGCTACTTGTCGTATTGATTTGGTATCCCCTTACCTGGTTTTAGTATTGTTGCCCTGCGACATCTCAAGGAGGGATCTGTCCTGCTTGTGTATAGCAACATTGATGACTAATAAGCTCGCGATTTAAAAGATGCTTGAGCAATGATGTTGAACACATAAGGGGTTTCGTTGTTTATTATTATGATTGTAGGCTGTATTGTCGAGTACAAATACACGGTATCTCTCTGTGAAACTTCTCAGGTTTACTTGATATTAAAGTTCAGTAAAAAAATAATACTCCAATCTTGTGTTCATGATCATCTGAGCAATACAAATCTTACCATTGGATTATCTACAAGGTATGTATTGATAAATGCCAGTTGTTAATGGCGTTTATGTAAATAAATTTAGGATTTTTATCCAGTCATGTAATTTGACAGCCACTCGAAACATGGTCGTTTTAAAATTTATCAACTAATCCATAATTAACATTTGTCAAACCATCTTAATTTGTATAAAACCGTCTTATTTATCTCAGAACACTTTTGTTTTATGCATAACTATTTGGCTACAAACTTGCATAGCAGCGCTAGACGAGAGTCCATAAATTTATGTTTACCTGATTCACTTGCAAACAGTCAATAAAGAGATAAAAAGACTAGAACTTTTTTGGGGTTTTAGAATTGATGATGATGTCAACTTCTCAACATGCACACTAAATGGAGAAGTCGGTAAATAAAACATGTAGCTCTAGTGACTTGACTTGCGAACGCGTTGATCATTACGCAAATGATAAAACTCTTGTAGTAAATTAAACATAGCGAAATATATGCACTTATCAACTAAAACAATGTAACTGGATGTAAACAATTGCTTCTATTAGACATAAATCATACTCTTTAGTCAATGATATGAGTTCTGCATGTGTAACATATATTAATTAGGTTGACAACCTAGCAAAAACACATGTAGTTAAGCTACCGTGGTAGAGAGTTCAATCTATGTTATTTACCTCACGTGAATCTAGAGTATGTTTGCCTAAACATAAGTTTATTTGCTACTCGACTAGATGGTTTTGCCCCAACTAAGTCACCTATAAGAAGTCATGCAACAAAGCATTCACTCATTGAACTTGTTATACAACAAAGCAATCATTCGGTTGATGCATAATAAACATAACATTGTCATAAGAATTTATTAAGTTCAAATTTCTTACAACAACGATTGACAAGTCACAGCACGTGAACTACACAATGGACTTAGCCACTAAGGGTCATAGAGATATAAAGAATCAGTTTAATAAATAAAACCTTACAAACTGACCCTGAACACTCTAGGACGAGATCCCTTGTTGTCTCCACTGCTCTCCTGAAATTGTCAGTCAAAAACGACATAACACACACTTTTAAAAGCACACTGAATATTGAGGCAAAGATCTCCTTATATAACATTTGGATTAGCTTACAATTTAAGCTAGGTTACTCTGTGCAAATATGATGTATATCTTTCGAAAGTCTGATAGAATCAGACTTAGAAGGCTGATAGAAGATAGACTCGGATTTGGAGTTGAATTTGGAAACTTCCAGTCCATCGATTTTATGTCTTGCTGCCAGAAATTTGCTAAGATTGAGGATTTGAGTCCTGATAGGACCATCGTTGGGCTGTCTTATGCAAGTAAATTTATATGTTCCAGATTTAAGAGAGTAATGAGTAACTTCAACCTGCACACAAAGTAGAGAGATCAGTAAGACGAATATGTAGTTTAGGTGACTTGACTTGTGAGATTGTTGATCATCGATGTTGATGATGAAATTCTATTTATGAATTCAATCCAACAAAATATAAATCACATATCAATTATTCCAATGCTACTTAGCGGTAATGTAACTGAGTGTAAACAATTTCTTCTACTCCACATTCATCACAACCTTTAGCCAATGATATGAATATTATATGCTTTGATTATGTTAGCCTCTCAAAAGGCATAAGCAATTGAGCTATTGTGGTAGAGAATTCAATCTAGGTTATCTAGCTCAGACAAACCTATAGTATATTTACTTTATTTATTACTCGGTTTGGTTGGTGTAATGCCAAAGTCTCACAACTAAATCAGTGGTAAAAACTCATGAAACAACACAATTCATTCATTAAAATTGTCATGCAACAACACAATCATTTAAACTAAGCTCAGTAAACAGGGAACAAATGGGAGAAATCTCTCATACTACCATCATCAACCATTATGCCTCCTATTTTCTTGAACCAATCATGAATAACATTGACCAAAAAAAAAATTAAGAATCCATGGCATAAAGATTGAAGAGGCAAAGGTTCAAAGCTCCTCCCATAATCAATTTTTGGCATGATGAGAACACATAGTATAACTACAAGAAACAAGAAATATAATACAAGAAGAAGTTTCCGCGACTTCCAAGGTAATTTGCTGATCCCCGGAATGTCTAATCGGCACCTCAACTTCAGACCCCCAGAAGGTCCATATATACTTATAAACTAAATGATTGAGAAAAAGAATTGATAACAAAGCTTCCTAGCAAACCTAAAAATCTTTACCTTTGGAGCCTAGGGCTCTAAAATACATAAAAGAGCGGGATGATGATGAGATACAAAACCTTGAGGAAATCCATAGTTCCTCTATTACAAACACCTATCGCATTCCAGCAAAGGGTTGAAATCATCATTAAACAGTAGTCAAACCGGCATTACGGGTGGCACTCCTAAACTTCCTCTTCGATAAATCTCTTCCTTTCGAAGACTAGAAATCCTTTTATCAATAGCTGAGGCCCCCTCACATGATTTCTTCGATCCATTACTCCGATCCTCTTAGCATTGAATACTAAAAATCTCAATATCAATATCATCATTTGAAAGAGATACACTGTCGGAATTTCAGAAAGCCCAGCCATATACATCTTATCAGCCATAGATTCCAAACTTTGTTGCATCGCTTGCATGAATCATGAGGTGATACCCACACTCCAAATCAAAAAATTCGCACTAGAATCACCACTTCGCCCTTCACAGCATTCACCCTTTCCCCGGGCCATAACCCCATCTTTGATTCTCAAAGATGTGACCCCTATCAACAAAGACTCTGGAGCCACTGCCTCGTCCTCTAACCTAGCCACCGAACTCGAAAACTTCTCCCAATGGCAGAGCGCCTCAGCCCCTTGGTTTATAGGGTAAGGCCTCCATAGCAAAGAAAATAGCTTAACAAATTCTCCATCAACTAGCTTTAAAGTCCCCACAAAACAAAACTTCCCACTCTGCCATTTACATGGCCATCCAGAACACCACCCTGAGATATATAGTGCACTTAGACGCCTTCTCCTTACCATGCACCATCAGAGCACTTTGACCCAAAGCCTTTGCAATATCTGACGTCTGCATGTCTAAGAATTTCCAAGCTTGAGCATGCTCATTCTCTACCTGGAGCTGCAGCTCCTTTCCAGCCATTGGGTTCTGCCCATCCATCACATGCAGCACCTCACATCTGTTATCATTCCAGCCAGCCTTAGGACTTGCATAACAATCCGTCCGACCTCCCTTTCTGATGGCCATTTCGACAGTTGACCACTTTTCATCCGACTTGTTATCATCAGTTGCTCGGACATGCTTGATGTCAAGTTCTCCTGTAACCTCCCTTCTAATTCGACCTCCTTCATTTTGGTTGGCATCTCAAAGTCCCTCCCTAGATCTTCGTCTCCTGCAAGTAGTGGCATTATAACCATATTTTCTATAAACACCACAAAACGTCAAATTTCCTTACATATGCACTTCAACCCGACGTTGATAACAAGATTGACCTACCACCCATATGACAGATAGAAAGTACGCATCTACCTCAAGACACATGCGAGCATAGGCAGGATTAGTTAGAGCCAAAGTACGGCTATTCGCCTTGAGATAAATACCAAAACATTTGTAAATCTCCTTCAGGTAGCATGTTCAGTAATAAAATTGTGGTCGAGAAGAGAGGATGTCTGTTGCCTCTACCAGTGAACATGATGGTCGAGGCCACAAATCAAAGTGGTGGATGTGAATCAGATTCAGGCTCACCCAGATTTGTGAGAGAGATGAAAAACAAATGCTGCTTCAAATTGATAAGGTGAGTGGGATTCATTTGGGGAATAAAAAGATTTCTGAGAGAAGGAAAGTCAGATGGTTGGTTCAGGGAGGTGAGTGGAGAGAGATGTAAGAAGCGAGTTGGATGGGTGAGATAAAGATGTAAAACATCTAATCTATATTATTTATCACGCTTCATATAATGAAGCGTGGTAATACGTGAATACACTTGGTACTTATTACTGTGTTTGCTTCATTAAGTGTGATAAAAGATATAAAATATTAATTATTTATATTATTTACCAAGCTTAGTGCTAAGAAGGGTGGTAATAGGTGAATACCTATTACCACTCATGCTGCATTAAGCGTGGTAAAAGGTATAAATATCAATTATATATCACGCTTTGTTTGTATTATCTAGCACGCTTTGTGCTAAGAAGCATGGTAAAAAGTTCAAGCATGGTAAATTGAACAGTGGTAAAAATAAAAATATGTATTAGTGGCACTTGTAAATTTGCCTTGTTAGTTCTTTCTGCGCTCCATATGGACGTCAAATTTGAATCAGCGAAGAGTCTTGGAGCAGTTGTCGCTGTTCCCTAGTTCGCAAAGGAGAAAGGTGTAGTCGTGGAGCCGAAAAGCTTGGGGTCGAAGGTGTGAAGGATGGCTTTTGAAAGTCTGGTTAGCTAAAAATGTAGCCATCTAGTTCGTAGATGTAAACTGATCATTGTTCTTTTCATCTCCATATGAAGAATGGACCGAGAAGAGAACATAAAGAACAAAAAAACAAACAATATATATCAACACATGTTTTAAGGAGAGATGTATATTAAATATTTTCTAAATAAAACAAAGTGATATTTATTTTTTTAAAAATAAAACATGAACCATTAGATCAAATAAGATTGATGGATATTAACTGTTCACAATTTACAAAACTAAAGTGGTTTTCATATATATATATAGGATTTCACTGAGAACCGCAAATCATGTGAGAACTGAGAACTCATGACAAAAGTGGCATTTTGTGTCTTGTGTTTTGTGGACGCATTTTGTGTCTTGTGTGTTGACACCATTTTTGCATTGAGTTCTCAGTTCTCACAAAGTGACACCATTTTTGTCTTAGTTTGGATATGTAAACTAAGAACCATCTGTGATCGCCAGATTAATCACATATGGACGTTTAAGATTAAATCAAAGTTTATCCACTTTAATATAATAAGTAATATAGGAGAGAGAATATGTTAGATTTGCATCCCACTTTTTTAGTAGCAGATTTTTCTCTCCTAACATCACGAACTTTTGTTTGTTTGTCGATATAATGTCTTCGTCATAATTTTCACATAATTTTTTAAAGAATTGGTGCACATTTCAATCTCGGTGCACTTTCTGATGTTTGATGCACAATTCAATGACAGTGCATGGTTTGATCTTCGGTGCATAATTCAAATTCTATACTTATATGATTTCATAATAAACTGTTTTCAAATTGATAGTGTGTATCATGCAACGAAAAAATTCACATCCATGAAACTCAAATTAAAAATTATATTTTGTGCTAAAAAACTATGAGGTGCACTGTGCACCTAACTATACACCTTGATGAAACCAAAATTAAAATTATACTTTGCACCAAAATGTAAAAGCATTTTTAATTTTTATTGATGTATTCCATCATAAATATTTGAAAAGTCTCCAAATGAAATGTGCACTAAATTAGTACGATCAAAGAAATATTTATATACATCGCAAATCAAAGTTTGAACATTACAAAATTTCATGCTAGGAGTAGTGCAGTATAAAGTTGTATAGTGCAACAATAAAAAAAAGCAATCTTCGTTAAACTTTGAACTAATCATATCCATTAAATCTAATAATTTCAATGGACAAGATTTGATTTAATTTTCTATAATTAAATTATATTTATAAATAAAAAATAGAATAAATATATCCTTGAATTAGTTACCATAACTCACGCATGCCATATCTAATCAAATCTTTTAAATCGCTAATGTATTTCAAATTATTGCTTTTATTACTCTATGTTGCTTCTTCTTCTCCAACCCTGGACGACGAAGACGATGCCTCAAATCCATCTCTCCGCTGCTTCTTTCTTCACCAATCTCCTAAGTTTTCGCAAGACCAATCACGACCGATCAATCGATGATGCGTAACTACGACCGCAAACAACAATTCTCGCGCACATTGACCATGTCGTGTGCACCATGTATTGTGCACCATTTCAAATATGCAACAATGCCCATGTAATGGTGAATTATAGTGAATTGATTAATAAATTATGTAAACTGTGAACCAATACAATCCGTCGATCTGTTTTCCATCAATGCACCAGATTAATTTAAAAATTTTGATTTTTTAATTTAAAAAATAATAATTACGTTGTTATATTGTTTCCTGATTTAACGCCGCCCAAAAATATTTCATATCCCTTAATTCCCGTCACATTCCCGCAACCTACTCCAGTAGCCCCACTCGCGTATCTGCTTTCCACATCACTCAACCGTCTCCACGGCAACCCCACTCGCGCATAATTTTCATCCGACTCTCTCCCCATCTCCTTTCCAGTCGCTTCGCTTCGTGACAGTCGCTCCGCTTCGTGCCAGTCGCTCCGCTTCCAGGTGGTGGGTGGGACACATTCCGGTGCTCGACAAAAATGGTGAAGACGACATCCCAAATACTGAAGCAATTGAAATCGGGCAAGCCAATAGTTAGCACCATTCGATTTTACCCCGTCTCCTTACTGATGCACCAGTCGACTTTACCCGTCTCATTACTGAAACCTATCAAATTTTACCCCGTCTCCTTACTGATGCACCATTCGATTTTTGTTTTCCGTGGTATTCCGTCGTTCTACTCTCAAAATCCTAACTTTCTTACTTCCAATTTCTGAATCAAACTAGGTAAAAGGTCAGATTCCCCCGGCGCTTGTTCTTCGAAAGATAAACCAATCATGACCGGTAATGTTATCGCTAATTTTTCTTTTGATTATGGTGCACCGGTTTCGCAACCGAATTAAATTGATATTGAAAATTTGTGTGTGCCAAAATGGTGCACTGGTTGACAATTGAAAATTAAAAAAAGGGTTGTTTGACAAGTTGCACATTTGTGTTTTCCAGTTTAAAAAGTAGTTTGCGAGTGTCTAATAACTTTTTTTTTAGGTTATGGTGCATCGGTTTCGCAACCAAATTAAACTAATATTGGCTATTGGTGCACGTAATCTGTTAGTTTTCCA
The DNA here is from genome assembly GCA_002312845.1 of Kalanchoe fedtschenkoi. Classification (NCBI taxonomy): domain Eukaryota; kingdom Viridiplantae; phylum Streptophyta; class Magnoliopsida; order Saxifragales; family Crassulaceae; genus Kalanchoe; species Kalanchoe fedtschenkoi. The sequence goes on along the minus strand of NQLW01000063.1, from coordinate 43,006 downwards.
ATGTCTTATGTTGATGCATTGTGATAGATGAGCTAGTGCACTGCGTAACCCTGAAAATTTTTAAACGGTGGGTTCAAGTACGGTCACATTTTTATTCCCCATGTATATCAGAAATTGTGAGTGGAAAAATGGTGCACATTTTTATTTATTTGTGAAAAATGTACTGGTGCACTTTGCAAACCTGGAAATTTAAAAACGTGGTATTTCAAGTAGGTTCATATTTTTGTTTCCCATGTTGTAACAAAATTTGTGTGTGCCAAAATGGTGCACTGGTTGACCAGGGGTAACTAAAAACAAAAGGTTGTTGACAAGTTGCGCATTTTTGTTTTCCAGTTTAAAAGTAGTTTGTGAGTGGCTAATGTACACTTAGATTTGAATGTTTCTTATCATTCTGTTTGTTTTTATTTGCTGTTGTGCACCGGTTTCAAAACAAAAAAAGAACAAACCATATTGGCAAAAAAATGGTGCACATACTCTATTTCTTCAAATGATTACCTTGCAAACAGTTTTAATAACTTCAAAAGCGAGTGCATGCACAAATTTTTCTTCCTCATCAATAAGTACATCCATGTTTCTATTTGAGAAAGCGTACTGATGCATAATTTGTCAATGAAAAAAATCTAGGTACAAGGAAAAGTAGCAGGCTCCGTGCATGTACTGGCATACAATTCAGGAACAGTCCAACTGAGGCTACTCAGATTGCAATCAGTAGTAGTGATAGCGAAGACGAAAACATTCAAGTGGAAATCCTTCATGAACCAGGTAAAATGTGGTTTTTTTCTCATGTTTTGATGTATTACTTGTGTGGTGCATTCTAATCGGTTTGTGCACCATTTAGATGGTGGTACAACATCTAAAAATCAGGTGGGGATGAGTGAACCAGTGCAAAGCAAGATTCAGATTCAGATTTCGAGACATTGACAGTGATTTCTCTGGTCCCAGCTGAGAAGAAAAGAAAAATAAGCAACACTGGATCCTTACCAAGAGAAGATAAGTCTAAGGTAACCAAAATGTCAGATGCAGCAGCGAGGAAGCGCAAATGAAAAAATATTGTTGTTGATGAATGTGCACCAGAAGGTTTGGACCTAAGCCATGTTACCCTGTACGCGGAGCACTGCAAATTCAAGACTAGATGTTCGCCTCAAAGACTTCATCATGTGCTTGTTGATCTCCATAGGATAAACAGAGAGGGTATAAAGTCACTGGGTTTTGGTAGTGTGCTTGAATTTGGTTTTTGGGAGCTGCCATCACGTTTTGGAAGGTGGCTAGTTGAGTCTTTTAATACAGACCGGTGCACACTAGATATGCAAATTGGTAGGCTGGAAATAACAGTTGATGCAATCCATAGAGTTGTTGGAT
>NQLW01000063.1:24712-39761 GCA_002312845.1 Kalanchoe fedtschenkoi | reverse complement strand
CGCGTGCGATTGTACGTAGAAGACGATAAAAAAATAAGCGAATGATATTGATACTCATAAAAGGAAAGTAACAACCAATTAAGATATGAATCAATTAAATACAGCTATAAATAAGGGGAATATTAATAAATGATATTTACAATATCTTATCGGATAAAATATTAACCATTAAATAAATAATCTAGAATAAAATCTGATCGTAGGATCAAACGAAATCAAGGGCTATTAATGGTCCACAGTTTACAAATCCAAACAGGTTTTTCATTTGATCCACACTCTATATATATATGTAGGGTGGATCAAATAAAAATCGATTTGGATATGTAAACTGTGAACTATTTATATCCTTTGATTTTATCCAATCCAACGAATCTGGTTTTATTTATTTTTAAAATTAAAATTAATTCATTTATCTTTATTTAATGTCATGAATATCCTCTCCTTAAAATGTGCACATAAATTGGTATTAAGAGATCTTTACGGATTTATCTCTCCTCAATTATTCTTTTGTTTCCTTTTTTGAATTTTTTTTATCTCTCCTTCATCAATTGTTGCTGTTATCTAATGGTGCACGTATGGATTTTGGTGCACATTATTAATTTTGGTGCACAGATAGATTTTGGTGCACATTCATAAAAAGTGCACATTTTATCAAAAAATACATTCAACAAGATAATCATAAAATAAATAGAAATATATCCGTGTATGCGCCATTAGTGCACTGTACAATTCATCAAAAATAATCAGCAAATAAACAATAAATAAATCGTACACCAAAATTTAAATTGTGCACCAAATACTAGATAATGTACTGAGGTTTGCATTGTGCACCAAAATTATCTAAAAAATATTCTGCGTTTTTTATTTAAAATGACAAAAAATTCACTATGAACAGATCATTCGGTAAAACACAGAAAATTATGATTTTAGGAAATAAGTTAATCGCTGAAAATATGAGAATCAAATCTATCATATCCTTTTTTACGGTAACATTATCTCTCTAATCTTTATTATTATGCTATTTATTAAAGTGGATAAACATCAATTTAATCTCAAACGTACATGTGTGATTAATCTAACGATCGCAATTGGTTCACATTTTACATATCCAAACTGGTTTTCACCTGATCCGCCCCCTATATATATATAATAGCTCTTCTATACATGTCCCGTCTGTATCCTCTTTCGCCTTTTATTTTCATAATATCAACTTGAGACAAAATTTTGTATGTAGATAGTGAGTTCAACTAGTTTAGAGGGGTGGTGGTAAATTATTAATTTGGTCAAATATGAGCTTCCTCCTCACATGGTAAGTTTAGAGGTAGGAGGCTGAAATGGGTGTTAAATGGAGCATCTTCTTCTCATATCTTACATGGTAAACAGTGCAGCCACTGTGTTTCAGAAGATTCCATCTCATTCTACATCATTCTTAATTATAAGAATGCACACTATGCATATTCCATGTTGATTCACTAAGAAAGGCCAAACCGTTTTGGGTTGTACACATAACCACATAATGCAAGGAAGTTGTATTATTTTCTTATTTCAAACATCATATGTTAAAAAAACTTAAGAGAAAAAGATCTTGCTTACAATTTAGGTGATCGGAGAAAAAGAAAATCCTCTGAAAAATGGAAGGAGACAATTGAAAAAAGGCCGCATCATGAAGATCAATATTATTGCAACTCCAACAGCTAACAACAATTGTAGATAGAGGAGACGGGTAAAAAATACAAAATCCTAAAACTCAATTGACTCACCATCTAGTTCTGTTACTTTATCTATGTATATGTTGTGTGTTATGAAGGGAAGCATAAAGGCTTGAATTAATTTTATCTGCTTCTTTGAGAAATGTCTTGATCATGCTAAGCACTGAACCTTGTTGAACAGTGGCACCGATAATATTCATCAGATAGATGACCATGTTCATCATATGAAATTCATATTCCTTAGATGAATATGTAGGTTTATAAGATGAAACAAAGATCTTTTTTTTGTTTTCTATATTTACATTTGAATTTTATGCTATTAATTAATTTTACACATAAAACGCCGCCGTTTTGGGGGTGAGAGCATGGTGCACACCCTAGGATGTGTTTGGTTTTAAAAAAAAATTGTGGGAAGAAAATTTTGAAGGAAAATGAGAAGAAATATTTATTTAGTTTAGAAAAAACTAGGAGAGGAAAAATTAATGAAAATGAGATGAAAATTTTAACAAAGCAAAGAGTGTTTGAATAATTTTCCATGAATTTTTCACTCATAATTAAATAAAAAAATATATTGAATTTCATATGAAATTTACTTTCCCTCTGATTTTTTTTTGACCAAATTTTTCAAAAACCAAACATTCACTTGCATAAAAGAAAAGAAAAAACAAAACACATAAAGGAGGGACCAATTCAAAAATAGTAAAAACAGCGCAGGCCAGCGTTAAGCTTTCGATTAAAATACATATATTCATTCATTAAATAAAGCCAGGAGACTTTTAAGAATCAATCCACGACACGGCAGCGGGCGCGTACGTGTTGGTCTTGTGTTTGTCTTGTTCTGGCAGTAATAAGTAATTGAGCGATAATAATAATTGTTGTAATCTAGTATCAATAGAATTGTAAGCAATCTCTCATCTCATCTCATCGCAGGAGCCGTCGGCTGATTGTTGAAGATGTGGCTGAAGCTGGTCAAGAAGCCCCAACCCTACGTCGATCCCGACTTGGACCCTGTTCTCCTCGTTCCCGGAATCGCTGGCTCAATCCTCGAGGCAGCTAATGGTAATGGACGCGAGGAGCGAATTTGGGTTCGAATTCTAGCTGCTGATTACAAGCTCCGGACTAAATTGTGGTCTCGCTTCGATCCTTCCACCGGTCGGACCGTCAACATGGACCCGAACACACACATAACCGTCCCTCAAGACCGTTTCGGACTTCATGCTATTGATGTCCTTGACCCTGATCTGGTCCCATTATTCTTCATCTGCTTCCCTTTTCAAATCTAACAATTAATTATAATACTAAAACTGGTGGAGTTTCACTTGCAGATCCTTGGCCGTGATTGTGTTTACTACTTCCATGAAATGATACTTGAGATGATAAATTGGGGCTTCCTAGAAGGGAAAACACTCTTTGGCTTTGGTTATGATTTCCGCCAAAGTAACAGGTAATTTCCCATTGCCAAACTCACCTACTCCACCAAGTAACACCATCATACATTTGTTGAAATGAAAATATCCTGCTCTTAAACCCTCAACATTAATCCTGCCTTCCCCTTAATATCATTTAATGCACTTTCATATTATGTTTACTTGTTTTATCAATTACTTTTTTTTTCAATTAGTAAGGGTAATCAGTGAGTATAGATGTGCCCTTTACCAGTGTACATTGCTGGTTCATTGCCTCCCATCACATTTTTATGTTGATATGACGCTGTAATCTGTGCTTTTTAAAAGTATATATTGTCTTCGTTTCGCTCTTTATTATGAAATCCACTGTAAGGATAAATAATTCTATATGATCTTAATCATAACTATAAATGATGGCCGATTCGTGTGTTTGAGTGAACTGATTTAGAGTAGTTGAGACCCTATGGACAAAATAGTGTGGAAATCTCTCAGATCTTCCTTTTGATCCCAGTTACATTCAATTTCCTGTTTAAAAATAGCTTACTGGAGGTTGACTTGAGTGTCGGATGTTATAGTTGAATGGAGCCTTTCGCGGCTGCATAATGAAATATTTTTTCGCGGACCTTTTACCTCTACCCAGAACTGTTGCAGATACAAGTAATCATGGTAGTTTTTAATGTGGTTTTTATAATGATTAAGAGCCGAATAATTGAATTCTTTATTCAAGTATGACCCGGAAGTTTATTGCAAACTTAATTCAGAATCCTCTTGAAATGATGACAATGTTTAATCTAGTTTTGCAGTTTCCTTTTAATGCATTCCCATAGCCTGCTATAGATCTATGCCTTGTAATCAATTATATCTTGCTTTGTTGAACCTTGTTGTTGGAGCTGGTCCAGTCTCTCACTCTTTTTCTCTTTCAGGTTGCAGGACACGTTAGATCAATTCACTGCTAAACTTGAATCTGTTTATTCAGCTTCAGGAGGGAAGAAAATCAACATCATTAGTCATTCTATGGGCGGTCTCCTGGTCAAATGTTTCATGAGCTTGCATAGTGATGTGAGTACTGTTATGGTCTGATTTAAAGTCTTTCTTGTTGCACTTTTATCGTTTCATTCTAATTTTTTACTTGTAATTATTGCAATTGCTTGATTATGTTGCCAATGTGCTGCAGATATTTGAGAAATATGTAAAGAATTGGATTGCAATTGCTGCGCCCTTCCGTGGTTTGTTTCTAATATCATAGGGTTTTTCTCTTAAAATGTTCTACTTTTGTGGTCTTGTGGATACATATTCACCCGCATGCATTCTACAATCTTCTGGCAGGTGCCCCTGGGTATATCACTACAACCTTTTTGAATGGTGTCTCATTTGTGGATGGCTGGGAACAAAACTTTTTTATATCAAAATGGAGTATGCATCAACTGGTATGCTTCAGCTTTAACTTTTTGTTATGCAAAATGAGCTGTGAGAAATAATGTTTTCCTTGCATAAGTCTTTTATCTAGGCATCAGTGTTTAAGGTCTATTATGAGTTGACTTTTTGATCCAGAAATGATGAAGTGAAGAACTTAACATGTTTTTGATAGTTTAGACAGCCATATATTTTCTAGATCATTGGATGTTATTGGACTATTCATTAAGAGCTGTATAGCTCTGTTCTCATGCAATTTTAGTTGGGTTTAAAATAGGTTAAACGTCTTTTCACAACTTTCTATTGCTTTTTACGAAATGTATTTGAAAGGATGAAAAATTATAATTCTTATGAACTAAATTATTCATATTATATGAATGCTCACATTGCAATTAGTGAGTTGAGTTATTAAATAATTAGTTGAGTTACTAGTCCAAAAGAAAAAAACCCTAAAGAGGGACGATCTCTGAGCAGGCTTATGTTTTGTCAGGTGCAAGTACCTGGGCATGATGTTAATGTACAATTAACTTGGAACCAAATTAGTGTGAATATGACCTGAATAACTTACATACATGGTTATTGTTTGAACCCACTCATTCTAGAAATGCCTTGACTTTTAACCACCTCACAAGTGAACATGCTGTGCAGTGGATACTGTTGTTTTGTTGCAATTGACATGCTTCCTGTTTCAGCTGATAGAATGCCCATCCATATATGAGCTAATGGCTTGCCCTGATTTTAATTGGAGACATAATCCACGTCTAGAGATCTGGAGAAAGAGTCAAGATAGTGAACTTCAGTCCAATGTTCATCTGGAGTCTTATTCGTGCAAGGAGAGTATTTCAGTTTTTGAAGAGGCTCTTTCCAATAACACCGTGAGTGACCTTATGTGATGTGTCTTGATCAAATAACCTTTAGTGACCTTGTGTATTGAATAAAAAATCATATAAGTACCTTTTGGCAGTGTTATTTTTAACTTAAAGGCCTTACAGTGGAAAACTAAGCTTATCCAAAGCGATGAATCGTAATTATAGATTTTACCCTCTTATCGAGTTATACTAAGTTCGTTTTTCATTACTATTCCCTGATGTTATTTAGCAACTTAGAATCTTTTTCTTGTCTCAGGCCTAATTTTGTTTGGTATGATTAAAAGTAACCCATATAGTCTTACTTGTGAAGGCCTCAAATACTGGATTTCATACCCTAGGGGTGAGGGGAAAGAACCCCCTTTTCACTATAGCCGATCATTAAATATCCTGCCAAACATAGCCATACGATCATTCCTTTATTTTTGACTGCTGTCTTCGTGCATCTCATGTGTTGCAACTTCAGGTTAATTATGGTGGCGTGGACATCCCTTTACCTTTCAACTTGGAGATATTAAAATGGGCAAATGATACACGGCAGATATTAGCGTCCGCTAAGGTTCCAGCTTCAGTAAAATTCTACAATATTTATGCAACGGATCTTCAAACACCTCATAGTGTCTGGTAATGGTTTTTTTTTTTTTTGGCTTGACTCATGATTTGTAGATTAGATATCTTCTTCCTAATGTTGTTACTATTAGTATGCTATCCTTTCATAAGCTTAGTCCATTGAAGTTTGTGTTAGTCAATGGCATTATAATGATGTTTGAAGGTGCTCTTTGAAGCACATGGATACATTGCTGATTGTGTGTCCATTTGTCATACTGCAGCTTTGGAAGTCCTGAGGCACCGATAACACATCTTCCTGAATTAAGATTTTGCTTGGTAAGCCACTAGAGATTGCCATATTCTTGTTCCTTAAATAATGCAGCCTTGACACAATCATGGGCATATTTGCATATGAATTTCTGGTTGATGTCGACATGGCTCGAGATATCGAGGCCAGACCCACCCGAACAAAGCCTTGGGAGAATGTGGTCCACATAGATACACAATGGATCAGAGTGTCGGCTATATGTATACAATAATTCATACGGGATTTGCACCAAACCATAACCAATTGCCTCATGTCAATAATTTCTTCTTCAGAAATTTACTTTTGTAACCCCTAGTAATAGAACCTATACACAATAGGTGAACTCTGTTTGAAAAAGGATGTTTTAGTAATTATGTTATTTAGGTATACGCCTAGTTCGTTTGGGTGCACTATTCTGTCAGTGAGTGGCAAACTTATCATGCTTGGTATATTTATTGGATCACTTGCTAAAGCTTTGTTCTTGAATATTCAGCCCAATTACATAAGTGTTGATGGGGATGGAACTGTACCTGCGGAATCAGCAATGGTATGTTGTATTTCGGTCAATCTAGAGAACTTTGGTTTCATCTGAACCGCATTTTTCTGAAATGCCTGTCATCCATGTGATAATTGGAAATTAGCAACATTACTTGAAGGGTTTGGAATTATACTCGGAACTTGGTACTTCATGGACGCAGGCCATAGGTCAAACTTGTTGTCTACAAGATTTTGCTGACATGAGGCAGGCTAATTCTGTTATTTGACCTATGTAGGCTGATGGACTCGATGCAGTAGCAAGAATTGGAGTTCCTGGTGAGCATCGAGGAATACTTAGTGACCACCATGTTTTCCGGATTCTCAAGCACTGGCTTCATGCTGGTGAACCAGATCCCTACTACAACCCTCTGAATGATTTTGTGGTCCTGCCCACTGTCTATGAATTTGAGACACACCGCTTAAAAGGTTTCGAACTAACCTCTTCAAAAGAAGAATGGGAGGTCGTAATGAAAGGGGAAGATAGTAATGCCAAAAGTAAATCAATAGTGAGCTCCACATGTGCTGCTGAGGAAGGGGACAGCATTCCTTCAAGAACAGACTCATGTTCGACTGTAATAATCTACCCTCCATATGACAACAACAATCAGCATATTGACCTTGGTGCTTTGACTGTGCCTGTTGGTGGCTAGTCGAAGAGCGCTGGGGCCTCTGTAAATAAGATATATGTAATTATCAAAGAAAATTATGCAAAAATGAAACCTGTTCCTTGTATAGCATGTTTTTAAAATTGTATTGGGTTTTAAAGACAATGAACCTGAAAGAGTCTGTTTTACAAAGAATCAAATCCTGGTTAGTCAGGTTCTTGACATATGCCAATATGCTTGTGTGGTAAAATTTGTGTTTGCTTTACTGCAGAAATTTTTTATTGCCTAAAGATGTGATTAAAAATATTTTTTGTCCTGAAAAATTGGTATATTGATTCCAAAAAATGAAGAGAGGCAGTTGTCCGCTGAACACTGCACTCTACTACTACAACTGGAACAAAAAATTCTAGACAAAAAGGCCACTAACTTGACCTTTTTCGTACTCAAAAACTCAAATGGAACCAACTTATAAAGGTCTACAAACACTGGCCTCAAACAAGGATTTGGAAAACTGGAAAGATCGGAGGTATATATATGTAACTATCAGCTGTTTATTTCCTTTTTATCTCAGTTTCCACTCATGTTGTGCATATCGTGAATTGTCCTCATCTTCTACAAAAGGTTGGTGTAATACCAACTTCCTCTGCCTATGCCACATTTTTCTTGGTGAGTTTGAGGTTCTTATTTTTTGCCAACATCATCTTTATATATGAGTCCCCTATCTCAAAACTTCATCCATACTCTTCTCTTGTTCCTTGAAAAATATGGAATTTCTCTCTTTCCATATAGTGTATATGCTTAAACTGATTGTTGCTTTCACAGCCATTTTTCTGGAATCTTTACCTGCAAGACAGCCACTGACCCAGTTCAGAATGTCAGTAAATGATATACCTGAACTTTGAAGCCTATTTTCTGGAGCAAAATATTTAAGATCACACCAGAAACAGGACAGCCAAAGAACACATGCCCTGATGTTTCCATTGCATTTTTACAAAATAAAGGTTTGATTTACATCAATTCCAAACTTCAAAAGTCTTTGTTTTGTATTCAGTCTATGCAGAAATGCAAGCCAAGCCTTAAATCCCCATTTAGGTTCAACAAGTTTATTTTTACATATAGATAAGAACGACCTTTTTTTAGGATTGCAAGGTAACTCATAAGATTTTTCTTACCCAACCTAAAAAATGACTGACACTCTAACTTCAATGTGATTAAAGTTTATTATACATAATAAACCTTGCTGACTATTGCACCAAGTAAACTGGATTCCAACACCGCTTAGATCCACCAATCCACTATACATAATAAACTGGAGAAAATTTCTCACACTCCCACCATCCTGCAATCTACCTTCTCTCTTCTCTGACCAGCCGAAAATAACATTGATATCCTTAATTAGCAGCCAAGGACAAGAGATAGAAGAACCAAACAAATAGAGTTCATCCCATAACCAAGCCCTAGCATGGCGAGAAAAGAGAGTATAAATGCAAGAGCAAAATAAGGTAGAATTCGTTGAGCAAATCTTCACAAACCAAATATAAGAAGCACTCAGTGTGCTGATTTGATATATAAGAAACAGTGACATCCACCTTAGGACTCCACAACAACCAAATATGATCATTGGATGAATAATTTGAGAAAAAGTTCTAATAATCAAATATTCTCCCCCAAACGATAAAGCTTAGCTTTCGAAGCTTTAGGCTCTAGAATAGAAACAAAGGAAGCCCGATGATCAGAAACCAATAATGTAAGAAAATCCATCGTACCTTTATTTAAGACTCCCTTCGCATCCCAACATAAGACCGATATCATTGGGACAGAATTAAAAACTATAAGATTAGGAAGCACTCAGTGTTGTCTCCTAGTCACATCCCGCTCGCGGTGCAAGCTAGATTTATGCTCAAAAAAATTGGGACCTCCTGAATAGACAACTCAGAGTCACTAAAACACCCAACCATACTATCATTAGCGGAAAGATAGGCCTTGTATGCTGTTGGACCTTGGAGTCCCTTGTGGCCGAGCATGGGGTAGCCGCCGAGCCATCCCATGAGGTTTATTGTACAAATGTCTGATTTACTTCTCCTTTCCTTCGGATGCAACAAGACATTATTGATCATGTGGCAGACATGGTGATTAATCCCTCAACACCCGATAGCTTCACGGACCTAAAAATAACCTCCACTAGATTCCCAATCCACACTAATGCCAGATTCACCGCAAGGTCCTTTAAGCACTTCCCGCCTGACAACTTGCACTTTTTAGCCAACACCGCAGTCACTGCTAGGTCTCCGGTATAAGTATAACCATTATTTTCCTCCACTAGGCCTTACCTTTCCTTGGCGTCAACGCCAGACCCGACCTGCCCCAGCTAATGAAAATTGACTGATGCATTTAAGATGCAAATGAGCCATCACAATAACTCTCTAGATATCTAATTAGCCAAAAAAAAAAATTAAACCTGATATTGCCGGAGTAAGAATTCCATCCCCTATCACCATACATGTGCCCACTAAAACCAAGATCAAAAGTGCATTCTTCCTGAAAGCATATTTTTCCAACCATCGTTTTGTTTTTGCAGCAAATGAATGCTCATGGAATGTTGTTCGGCTATATGTTGTAAGCTCTTCATCTGTCCGGTGCTGATTAGGAATGGTCTTGATTTTGGCATGTCGACACAGCAAAGAGTAGAGAGCAAAAGTACCACCTACATTTAGCAGCTAGTTTGCAGTTAGGACCCATCAATCTCGGTACAGAAAAATACATTTCGCACCGGTAAGATATTAAAGATTTTTTGTTTGACCTGAGGGTATGGTATGCTAATCTCCTTATGTCAGTAGGAACAGATATTGTATATACAAACATGCTTACAGTTTTCACGGATGTCCTTTTCCATAAATTGATATGCCATGTTCTAACCTCATCGCTACACGGTTCGTAATTGATCATCAAATGAGTGAAAGATATGGAAACCTATTTAGGGGAATCATTTTACCTTGACCGCTGTCATTTGCTCTGCATACGATGAAAACATATTTGAGAAGGGGGATAAGTGTGAGGGAGTATATAATCATTGAGAGAGCTCCAATCACTTGCTCATTATCATCGATTCCATGAGGAAATGTATTGTAGAAAACATACAAAGGTGAAGTGCCCAGATCTCCATAGACCACTCCAAGACTCTGGAATGCCAGTCTCAGAAGCAACAATACAGAGAATTTCTGCACTAAATAGAGTTATATCAGAAATATAATATTTACAAGGACGCTTGTATCCTCCAAGCATCATACAGTAAAACAAGTAAAGTTGACTTCTTTGTTGTAAATAAGAAAATTAAACATGCAGAAAGAATTATGTTTTGCTGCAATCTGCAATTGAGTTAGTATTAATTACATTCAGCAACTAGTTCCAAATTCTCAGTTTACACAAAGCTCGATTCCAAGGATGTATGTTAAAAAATAGAGTTGCAGAAGAGATACTTCCACAGCATTTCACCTTCTCTCTATACATATGTTTAAGCCTCCCAGCTTCCTCATCCATGGGTTGATCTATTTTCTGATCCAGTGCCCACATCCTCCCCATGTTCTCGGTGTCTTCATCAATGGTATCCCTGTAATCCATGAGGAGCTCTGCTAACTTCAACAAGCCCAATTTCTGATCACTCTATGAAGTTGATTGACCGCAGCAAGCAGTAAACAAAGCTAAAAGGCTGGAATCTGAATCTGAAGACAGCATATGGGACGTGAACTGTTGAGCAAAATCTGAAAAGAACCCCAACCCTCTATTGGATAGGCAGAGCAGCTATGAGGGTACGAGTAGAGTAAAGCTTTCTTGCTTGAAGATACAGGACAAGAGAGCTGAATCCAGAAATTCTGAATACAAACAAAGGGTCAATGGAAGATAGAAGAGAAAGAGAAGAGCAGACGCGAACCTCAGCATATCATATGCAACAACATGAGCACCCAGTTGATCATCTCATCAAACATGTGAAAAACCTTGAAACGAAAAAAATTCCGAAGCTGGGTCGGGGGTGGGATCGCCTCCCCTCCCCCAAATCTCAGCCACAGAAACAGTGAATAAGATTACAGATCCCCTACGCACAATAAAATACAAAGTGAATTTGTAGACCGCGACGCAGGGGGAGCAACAACAGAAGAGAAACGTGGCTCCTGCAAAGCCTGCTATGCTAATCTCTCACCACCACGCACCTGTGCTTTTCATCTCCTTCTTTTATGGCCCTGCATTTACGCACAAAAACAATACACACTCTCTCTCTCCCCCGAGGTTCTGAGACCAATAAAAGGGAGACAAAGCAATATTTGACTGCTTGATTCACATTGACCGTGACTGCCATTTTATTTTTCATTTTTGACTAATTTTATTTTAAATCAAATTTTTACCTTCTACGCTCATAAGTCATAACATACACACCCGAACTCATTCATAATTATATGGTGCACGTTTGATAGGTGTTGCGTATTCAACTCATGCATATTATGCTCAAAATCTTTATTCAACTCATCCCTCATCAATATATCAAGACCACGTTTGGTAGGTGGTATGAGATTAGGGAGTATTATTTGTAACGGTATTAATTATCCCATCTAGTTTGCAGGGATTATAATTCTGATTTCAAAGAGTAAAATGTATACTAGGGATTAATAATACTTATTCTAATAGTGAACCAAACGTGCTACATTAGTATTAATTATCCTATCGCTTTGTTAATACATGCTACCAAACGGGGGCTAATAGTACAATTTTTATTCAGTTTTAGGTATCTTTTAACTTAACAATCATAGTTAAAACTATAACCCTCCTAATACATCTTTCCAAATGTTCACTTATGTAATTTGTGGGGCCCGCATCTCTAATATTGAATATTATTTTTTTTCTTTTCAAAAAGGTGCTTTCATAAAAAAAAAAGAATATACAAGATAAAAAAGCTCAGCTCAAACAATCAACCAAGTATGATAAACACAAGTAAAGACAAGTGGGATACTTGCTTGAACACCAAAAATGGAAAATTTCTAGAAGATAACCATGGAATTAGCTGATTCCATGAGTAGAATGGGTTAGGGGGCTGACATAAGCATAGTCTGAGTGCCTAGTTTATTAGGCCTTAAGTATGTTCACACCGAAAAGATAAGTGATCCAACGATTTTGGATGTTAGTCACAAAGTAGGATCAAGCCGCAATAGTTAAGTCTTCAATGGGAGTTTGTCTTGAGAAGCCAACCACATGGTGAAACTATGTTCCTCAAGCCACAGGGCTCCCGGGGGAACAACCATCTCCTCCAAACTATTTGCTCCAGCTGTTATCCCGCTTCAGTATTTCAACCCAAATCTTTCTGAACCAGCAACCTCACTTGATTCTTCATCAACCTTGACCTCTGACAACCGCAACCAAGCCGAGTAGCCTGCATATTAAGCTTCCCCACATTGGATAACAAAATGCCATTGGCTAGGCCATAGTTCACCTTTCCTTTGGACATGAGCTCCCTTTCCAAGCCAGCCTCACCCCGACTATGGCTCGCTTCATGCATAACAACACTCTAACCTCGGACAGGCCTCACATACCGCGTAACCTCCCTGACTCTAGCGTCAAGTGCTCTTTCCTTATCCTAGCAGATTGAACAACTACCACTTCATTTGAAAAACCCTCCTCCACCAACTATAGGGCGAAAAACCGATTCCCCTTACTAACAGGCGCCGGTTGCACCAGCTGCTCCTTCCTTTAACCACCACTCAGGCTAGTTTTGCCCATAATCCAATTTCCAGGGCCTCCATGATTCTCTTGAATGCTCATATCCTTCTCACCGTAAGATGAATTCTGAGGCATCCATTTTTACTCCCATTCTCCCCAAGTTAGATTCCACCTTTAATCACTCAAATTGCGCTTTACGTAGATAAGTGTAGATAAGTGTTTGATATTTCTGTAGCAATTTGAATCACTCAAATCATATATCTGGTGTGAAATATATAAATTTCAAAAGATGCACAATTTTGTTGTCCCAATTTTTGGAAACTTGTGCGCTTTACGTACAACCCAACTTACTGCCTCGCATTGAGCCTAGCATGTGGCCACTGCTAAGTCAGCGTTCTCGAATTCTTTTTCTATCTCGCTACTTGTCTTCCCTCTGTCATGTTACGATGAGCGTGGATGCAGTCCCGACGCGCGGTTGTGCGCTTGGTCATTCACTAACTTAATGCTCAATCTGATTTTGTCCAGTTTTTACTGTAACTCCTCTTTTAGCATTTTGAAATTGCATGATTTGGATGATTAATTTACGTCTGAATCACATGATTAGTTTTCCATGCAACCTAGGTGAAGTAAATCTTAAGATGCTTATCTTCTCTGTTCGATTCTATCTCTATGTCATTGCTTTAAGTTTTAGTTATTAATTAATTAGTTTACAACAACTTCCAACAATTCATCTAGAATTAAATAGATATTAATTAGGTTATTTCCATGCAACCTAGGTGAAGTAAATCTTAAGATGCTTATCTTCTCTGTTCGATTTATTTAACTACAGTGATCCCTGAAAGACGCCGAGTGGATGATTGATAGCCCCTCGTGCGCGACGTGCGCATGGCCAATACAAAGTGGTGAAAACAATAGCCACGCAGAGTATCACTTTCACCACAAAGTTCCAAGGCTAGAGCTCCGAGTGACCGATGACAACCAAACACTTAACTTAGGCATCCACGCACTCAATCACTCACCATCTCTTCACGCCACCTACTTCCTTGTTTACCGCCTCTGTACTATCATCCTTACCACCTCAAGTAGCAAGATGGATTCCCCAATTAAAGCCACGACATCTTTACAAGAACCCTAGGATTCATGAAGTTACAACACACAAGGACCACGTGCAACCATCCACTAGCGACGCTCGCTAAGCTCAAATACAGACTTCATATTTTCTCAGCTTTAATGTGATGGCACTCAGGGAGCTTATAGTAGAGGATCATACCCAACACATACTCACCAAACGTATTATACCATGCCTCTTCCCTAAGAGATAATTGTTGATTGAGTCTAGCCTACTGAAGAGAGCTTGAGGGCTTGTTCATGTCATGGGGTGGCTTCAAATGCTTGACCTTGACTCACACACTGATGGGTAAGCCACAATACATTTCTTAGCCACATTTAAGTATACGGTTAGAGCTAAGATGTCCTATCTGAGGTTCAGAGTTGGGGGCGTTGGTTTTCAAATTGCACTATAACGAATTAGGTAGATCTTTTACTGGCGTTTGAATGATGCATAGTGGATGGAGGAGGCAGAACTTTGGGACATGCCAAGCTTCTAGAGAGACATTAACATTGATTCTATGGTGATGTTCAGGCCGAGCGAGACACCAGCCCCCTACTTTTGAGACCCAGTTTTATTTTATGTTCAGAAGGTGTTAGGAGGCACGATATTGGCGAAGGAAAATGTTAGGGACACGGTCAAGGATCTGGAGTTCTTCTTTCTGATGTGCAGTAGCTAAGATAGGATCCTAAACTTCACATGCTACATGTGCATACACTTGGAGTTCACCAAGAAGAAGCCTAGCCTGATAGTCTGTAGGGGTCACTCACATAAGAGGGTAATGACCTTATCACCCATTTCCAAAGAGGGAAGGCAGATGATCCAGCTCGCCTATCTAACTAGGGG
>NQLW01000623.1:119624-131437 GCA_002312845.1 Kalanchoe fedtschenkoi | reverse complement strand
TTTCAAGGTTTTTTTTTTTTTTTGTACATTCTAGTTTTTATCGTGATTGTGTTTGACCCAACAGCAAAAGGGTTTGATGGATGTTTTTGTCACTTTTGTTCCAACACCTAACAAGTGGTACCATTTTGATGCTCTAAGTTACTTTTAACCCGCTCATTTATACATTTTCTCAAATCTTTGAGATCTTTATATTTCCAGAAGTTTGAAAATGATTGCTATCTATCCATTGTTGATCAGTTTGCACATCTATGTACTGAGCATATGTGTATTCCTCTTCAAACCAACTCGATGGTGAGCATGAAATATTCCAAATCTGTATTTCTCATCATATGCCAGCAAAATGTCAATTTTATGTGCCGAAACATAGTCAATATGACTTAGGTGTCTTATAAAAACTAATTTGTTGCCTTGAAAAAGTAAGATTGTAATGAGATGAAAGATTAATTTCCAATAAATTTTACCTTATTTTCTTCATGTTTCATCTAAACAAATATGAGAAATGAAACAAAATAATATTCCCTAAATTTAATATATGATTTTCTAACTTTTCATCTCATTTTCTTTTTCCTTAATTTTTTCCTAAAAATATTTAAATCTCCATACCGCTTCTCAGCGTCAATATTGTCCAATTGATTTAGCGTATGCTGTAAATAATTGCTAATTAATTATTAAGATATGCACAACATACCAATCATAATTCTAGATGGATAATATGCATCACTGGCCTACCATTGTGTTCAGATGCATTGTTTACCTTAGCACGTATGATCTTAAAGACTTACAGGTCAATACTATGTATATAAGAAAAGTTCATTTTTTAGTTGAGAGTTGTCTTGTTGGAAATAATTTGTTGTCAAGATTTACGCTAATATTCGATGACTTTTCTGTTGATGTTTTCTAAAGTATCATACTTCAATAAAAAGATTTTTTTTTTAAGAAAGCCTGGATAATAATCATTAAACAAAGAGTTATAACATCCATATTAACGATCAGTCAAGATAATTTGGTTCTAGCCTATGTACAATGTATTAATCATATAAACACGCACAACATATGTTTATTTACTGATCAATCAAAATATGCTACTAAACAACATTATAAAGGTTAAACTCACTAAACACATATACAAAATATGAATTTCATTAAAAAATAATCTCACAACACCAAATCAAAAGTTATACAACTTCAATTGTATAAGAGAATTTAGCCATGAATGAACATGGAAGAACACAAACAATTACTAACGAGGTACTTTCCTTTCAAACCTAATTTTTGCTCCTTCTTTCAATGACTTTCTTTGCCGATTTTAATTGGTGACTTGGGATGAAACACACTGAGAAATTTGGACTAAGATAAGAGAGTACTTCAAAAAAATTTGTTGTCATGAATGAGGGTATTTTTTAGTGGCTAAGGGCCACACCCCCACCCCCTCCTTGATAGTGAAGCCAGAGTCGTTGCGGGCTAGCTCCCGCGCATCTCCAACATATCAGTACTCATGTGGTAGCACTAGAGAATGAACCTAACCTGGGGGTTGTTGAAAAAAGTTCTAAACTATCAGGCCAACACTCTGTTGGTTCTGAATGAGGGAGTGAGACCCTCTTCATATAATGATATTCCTAGACCTAATTTTCATAAAACTAGTATTTTTCTCTTTGGTAAGTCTTCAACTTGTTTATGTGTCTCTACATAAAATATCTAGTGATATCTTGAAAGATTCAGACTTGTATCAGACAGAAACCAAGAAACACAAGATTGAGTCAAATTAGGAAAGCTGGACTGTACTAGAATTTGTCGGCTTTGCTGGCACGAATCCGATGACAATATGACTTTTACTCATCTTAGAAATTGTAAATCTTTCGGGTATACCCGATATAGAATTTTTTACTAAGAAGCACAATTATAATAAGGCTATTTTGAGGTCACAAAACTCTTTTTCGGTCAATTTTCGGCAGATTACTGGTAAGATTTGGTATTTTTATTTGGAATAAAAATGATCCTCAGGTGATCCGAAGTGGCTGGAAGATGATCGAAATAATGTTACTATTTCCAATGTATTTCCGGCCACTTCTGGCCATAAAAAGGATTTTCGGTCTAAGTCCATCAGATGGGAAATTATAAAGTGACTAAAAGTGGCCTAAAATATGTCCATAAAGCGACCAAAAATATGACAGGAAAGTGGCTAAACATATGGCCGGAAATTGGGCAATTTTTCCGACTAGGTTGCAGCCACTTTAAGTTTAGCCGGAAATAGTATCCATAGATTTATGATTATAAGTTATCTCACTCAAGCTTCACATATCAATATCCAGCTCCTGGGCCTTTCTCTAACGCGGCTAGCGACTACAATCTTTCCTGGTGTTAATTTACCACGCGATACTGATCGAAAGGTGAGATGTTTAACTTCTTGACTATGTGTAAAAATATTGTTAGGGTCCTCCTCATTAGTTCCAAGTACCTACATTTTCTCGCCTTTGACTATTGGTCTTTGATGACTATAACTATCTTAGACATGGAGACAGCTCTAGTTAGAGGCTTCATTGGCTCGATGTCCATAGGATAAAGGGTAACATTTTCCTAACTAGACAACAATCAATCGACTTTCCTGACAACCTTCGATTTTCACCTTCGGTTTCTAAGGCCATCGACTACAACCGGATCATACTGTTAATCCCTTCTAATTCTTACCTTCTTTGGCTAAGAGTATGACCACAGAGGATGATAGATGTCTATGTTCTTCTATTACATATATTCTATGCTTAATTATTATTACATGTTAATCATAAGACAAGGCATGCTAACATGTATATAAAAGAGATTTCATGGCAAATATAATAAGAAAACAACTTTATAATTGAAAAATGATAGAGTAAGAGTGTGATACGCTAGGATCTGTAAATCTTTTGGATTAGGAGGGGAATATTCACTCATGGTTTTGGAGAAACTCATGGTTTCTTCTAAGAAAAATTATAACAACTTTATAGAGAGCGATGCTCCTCCTTGCTAGCTCCTTCTTGGCTTGTGTGTTTTTTTTAAATGTGGTGAAGCGCTCCTTTTATAATGTAGGAATGCGAGGAAAAATTAGAGGTCAAAGGGCTTTTACAAGGGAAAGAATTTTCTCCATGAATGCAGTCATTAAAGCCTCCCGGATCACCTTATTAAGACCGAGCAAGCGTAGATAAAAAGCAGGACCAAGTAGGCATACTTAGACCAAGTGAGCCAATACTAAAAATTCTACTCGGACCAAGTAAACCATATTGAATGCTACTCGGACCGAGTGAGACCTCAGGGGCGAGTGGCGGGGTCTTGGCCTTGAGACCTAAGGAGCCTTGGCCTAAAACTTAATGAGGGCCTTTGCCTTGACCACCTTGTAAGTCTAGGTCTTGAGCCTTGGCCTTGAGGGCCTTAGACTTGGCCACCCTCACCATGGAACCTCGACACTAAATTTATGCTTTTTTCAAAATCTCATACAATGTACAATGATACGTTACTATTTCACGGGTTATAAATCTCATACACATATTTGACAGAAAAAGGAGAAGCGCAAGAGGAAAGTAGTGCAGAGGAAACATAGTCGGGGAGAGCGACGGACAATACGAGATGATTAAGAAGGGGGAGTGGTGACGACCACAGAGAGAAAAAGAGAGAGAAGAAGGGGGTGGGGAAGAAAAAAAGATGGGAAAGAAGAAATTGATCTAACCTTGATTTATGATTTTTATCCTATTGGTTTCAGACCATGTATTTTTCCACATAATATGTTCTCCAAAAAGTGGCCGGCACATAGCCAAAATTTTTCAACGAGTTTCCGGCATAATATAAAAAATTAGGTCTTTTTCAGCCGTTTTGCAGGACTTTTACTATCTTGTTGTAAAAATTACAGGAATGTGACCGTAAAATGGTTGAAAGTTAGATAGAAATTGTTCATAAAGTTTTTGACAACGGCATATTTTGGCAAAAAAGATACAAGTTTTAGCGACTACAATCTTTCATTGTGTTAATTCATCACGCGACACCGACATAAAATGTGAGATGTTTAACTTCTTAACTATGTGTAAAAATATTGTTAGGGTCCTCCTCGTGAGTTCCCAGTACCCTCCGATTATCAGTCTTTAATGACTATAACTATCCTAGTCATCAAGGCAGCTCCAGTCGTCGCCTTTGTTGGCTCGATGCCCATATAATAGAGGGTAATATTTTCCTGACTACACAACAATCACTCGATTTTCTTGACAACTACTGATTCTCACCTTAGGTTTCCAAGTCCATCGACTATAACCAGATCATACTCTTAATCTCTTCTAAATCTCGCCTTTGTAGGCTAAGGGTATGACCATAGAGGGTGATAGATGCCTATATTCTTCTATTACACATATTTTATGCTGATTATTATTATATGTTAACCCTAAGATAAGGCATTCTAACATATATATATAAAAGAAACTTCATGAAAAATGTAATAAGAAAACAACTTTATAAATGCAACATGATAATATAGAGTGCGATACCCTAAGATCTGTAAATCATTTGGAACAGGAGGGGACTATTAAATCATGGTTTTGGAGAAAACCATGGTATCTTCTAAGAAAAATTATAAAAACTTTATAGAGTGCGATGCTCCTCCTTGCTAGCTCCTTCTTGGCTTGAGTGTTTCTTTGAATTGTGGAGAAGTACTTCTTTTATAATGTAGGAATGAGAGGAAAAATTAGAGGTCAAAGAGCTTTCAAAATGGGAAGAATTTTCTCCATGAAGCCACTCATTAAAGCCTCCCGGATCTACTTACTCAAACAAATTAAGCGTAGACAAAAAGTTATACTCAGACCGAGTAGGCATACTTTGACTGAGTGAGCCGATGCTAAAAATTTTACTCGGACCGAGTAAATCGTATTGAATGTTACTTGGACCGAGTGAGACCTCAGGAGTGAGTGGTGAGGCCTTGGCCTTGGAACCTCAAGAGCCTTGGCCTCGGACTCCATGACGGTCTTTGTCTCGGGACCTCGGGGCCTTTTCCTCAGCCACCTCGTAAGTCTAGGCCTCGAGGGCCTTGGACTCGACCGCACTCACCATGGAACCTCGACACCAAACAGACACTTTTTCTAAAATCTCATACAATGTACAATGGTACGTTATTACTTCACGAGTTATAAATCTCATACACATATTTGAGAGAAAAAGGAGAAGCGCCAGAGAGAAAACGTAGCAGGGGAGAGCGGCGAACAATACGAGATGATTAAGAAGGGGGAGCGGTGACGCCCACAGGGAGAAAAAGAGAGAGAAGAAAAAGGATGGGGAAGACAAAGAGACGAGGGAGAAGAAATGGATCTGCGCTAAACTTATGGTTTTTATCTGGTTGGTTTTACACCATGTATTTTTCAACAAAATACCCTCTAAAGACCCAAAAACATTCCCGTCCTTGTTCCCTCTAACTATCCGAACTAACCCCGAAATGATTGGCTAGGGTTTTATTTTTTACTTTTACTCGAAATGATAGGTATCATTTCCCCGTAACAAATTTTCGGATGTCCCGACTCCCGAAAACCCACATCCGAAGAAGATTGAGATTTTAATAGCGCTTTATTTTACATAATTTTTTTATCCAATTTTCTTTCAATCAACTTTTTCTAAATCAAACATATAATTCTATTAATTTTTCTTTATATTTTTCATTCTCTGAAATTTTCAGTACGAAATACAACCTAAGAATAATATCTAAAGTAAGAAAAAATCAAATTGCCACGCTTAATTATAAAAAGCGTGATAATAGGTATAGCGTCAATTGCGTACGCACCAATTACCACACTTTATTTGATTAATTATCACGGTCATAACAATATGCGTGGTAAAAAGAAAAAACGTGGTAATTGGAAGCATAATAATAGTTTAAATCTGTAGTAGTGAGTTTTTACTAACATCTACTTCCATAACTGTTTTAGCTAAATAGTTGGTTTTAACACATTTATTTTGTTGCACGATAAGTATATTTGGTGGCAAGAAGACAATACGAAGGTCTCTAAATGCTTCAAGATAAAGTTGTCATAAATTCTTTTAGACGCACTTCGGAATGCCGAGACAATGGGTTCGTGAAGCTCGGCTTCTTCAGGAACGCTTATTCGTCTGAGATGGTCAGTAGCAGATTAGCAGGAAGATGTTGAAGTTTAAGGAGGTGTAGGAGTGAAGCTAGCTGAACCAGCTCGGCATGACCAGAAAAGAGGACTCGCCACCTATTACTTTGAGTTGAAAGACAACTCACGCGCATACAAAGGATCTGATAAAGTGTCTTCATCTTAAATACCTTTTTATTTTATGTCTATAAATTTTAACTTCAAAATTTACGTGTGAAAAAATTATTTTTACAATGCAGAGGATCTCGTCGGGGGGAAGGAACCAAACCTGCCTACATTAAGCGATGAAGATTGAGAAAATAAATAAAGAATTAAGGCATTTCGGAGCTTGATATCTTGATCAAATTTGATAAGTGATACGCTTCTATTTTCTTTTGTGTGTGGTATAGGATGGAGCAAACAATATTACTAATGATAAAATCTCGGTTAAGCATAAGACTGAAAGTAAAACAATAACTTGATGTGACATATTTAGGTTTTTTTTTTTGGATTTATGAAAAATTAGAGGGAAAACAAAATGATGATAAAAATGAAATATGCGTAGAGCTTGTATAATTTTTCTAATGTTTGGTTATATGAGGGAAATGGCAAATAAAGTATCAAAACACTAAAATTCAGTCATCTATTCCTGCTAATTAATTTTCTTTACTTTGAACTTTTCAAAATCAAACAAATATTTCTTTCACTTTCTCACTTATTTATTTTCTGTTTTTTTTAACTTTCCCTAAAACAAACATTAATTTTTCATACATATTACGAATTTGTGAATCCACAAGCAACACGCCACAGAATCACCGGACGTAATCGGAGCAACGCCTGAAAGCTTGAAATGGAGATAAGACTTTCTCTTTCTAATTTTTTGCTATCCTCCAAAAAATTCAAAATTATATCTCTTCTCTCACTAACTATTAACTACAATCATAAAACTCACATTCTATAAATAAGAACCCCTTTATATCCCATTACGATTGACCTGGCAATTTTTTTTTCTTAAAAAAAAAAAAGATCAATAGTGGTTTCTCACTTTTCTTCTTGGGGATTCGAACTCGAAAATTATAACTCCTCTCAAATGAGGCACTCACCAACTGAATTATCCCTCAGACAATTATATGTGAAGTTTGTGAAAGTATTGAAACCCACTTTCAAAATTTCGAATCACAAGTATAACGAATGGTGCGGTTAATTACAAGATCAAAATGTAATTTAAATTTGTGTCATCTGGGATCTTTTTAATCATTATGTTAGGGGGGTGGGGGGGACACAATAGTCAACTACAAGACATAAAAGAACATGAAGAACGTCTGCTCCTCACAAGTTGCGATTCCTTTGACATTATTATACCGTCTACTTTTCAACACTTGTTGATTCAAGTGGAGCCAGGCTCCTTTGAATTAGGAAAAGTGAGGGAGAGATACTTTTTGTGAATTTTATTTTATTTTTTATTTATTTGTTAGGTGTGGAAATTAGGAGAAAATATAAAAATATTCCATAATTGAGTTAAATTTCTTTTTCTTATTTTCTTTCCTCATTTTCAATGTAAATTACACATAAGTTACATACCACATATCTAATTTAAAATAGTAAATGTATTTTCCTCAATTAAGTGTTGAAATGTCGGACGACCCGGCAACCGGTGCAACACGAATTGAAATACTCTCTCCGTCCTCTAATACATGTCGTTTAAGATTAATTTAAGTAGATTAAGGTGAAGTTAATGTTAACAGTTGAACAAATTTAATGAGTGGATGGTTGATGTTTTTTTTAAAAAATTCATGCAAAAAGTAAATGTGGTCGATTATTATTGGTGATGAATGATTTTTTATTGATTATAATAAAGAAGTGATTAATGTTTGACTTTTTAAGTTAGTTGTTGATATTAAATATGCATTGAAAATTGTTAAATGACACGTAAAAGTGAATAAAAAAATTCAGTTAAGTGACTTGTAAAAGAGGGCAGAGAGATAAGTGATTACAGTAAATGATACCTAAAAATGGATGAAAAAGGTTGTGCACCCGAAAAGTCTTCTCTTTATAATTAATCATCAAAACAGTTTGCATATAATCGAATGTGCAATAATTTCATAATTTATTAGGCATGCCAACAAATATTATTATAGGACATTATTGAGAAGAAATCATATTCTAAATATAACAAATGTGGTCCTCGTGTCATGGTCGGCTTCTGCTGTCTCATTAGCTTAGTTTAGTATTTGCCGAAGAGTTTGAATTGGTTAATTCTTCATCCCCGCGCAGTCTCTGAATACTGAATCTACATTTAATTTTTAAATGCTACAAAACAGATTGTCAATTTTAGGTAAACATCACACTAAAATGTCTATATGCAAGTACCTATGCTATATGTAGGGTTGTGTTTCTACCCTAGTGGTGACGGAAATATAAATTTTGCTTTAGGTGTAAAAAACATATATATATTAATAACATGATTTTAATTCAATTGAGTTATAAAAACCAGAAATATAATATTCATAAGCTTATTTGTATTATAAAAATAAAAAATTATAATATTTTTTTAAGCTGAATCGTGATACAAAAATAAAAAATATAATATTTTTAATCTTAAATAGGAGTATACAAATTTAAAATATATTATTTTTACAATAAATTAAAAATAGTTTAATCTGAATCTGATTTGACATATGTACCTGTTGTCCACCGAATGATACTGTCACCGTTCTACTAGTTATAAACTAGGGGTGTAACGATTCAGTTCGGTTCGATTTTTATAAAATATTAAATCAAACCGTCAGTAATCGGTTTGAGAAATTTGAAACCGAACCGAACCACTAGTTTTAAAAAACTAAACCGAATAAAATCACATGGTTCGATTTGGTTCAGTTAATTTTTTTATGAATTTTATTGACTAATTTAACTACTAAATAGGAGAATTTTCACATAAAATCCTAATTTTGTTCGGTTTGGATCTGTTTGATTTGAAAAAAATTTAAAACCAAACTATTAATCATCGGTTTTTCAAATTTTGATATCGTAACCGAACCACTAACATTCCAAACTGAATCAAACCTATCGGTTTGGTTCGATTTGATTCTATTTATTAGCTTATCAAATTTTATTTACACTCCTATTATAAACGCATCCCATTTGACGATAATGTACACAAAAAGTCATGCCACTTGAGTACTTTTTGATGTACCTTTTTTTCTAATATTTAAAAAAATATTTATCATTCTAGCATAAAGTAATTTAATGTGTTTTTTTGTACTCATTACAATTTTTTGTCCTGGAGGCATCAAATTTCATAGCCATTAGAGGTGTGATTTTAGTTCAAAATCTGTGGTGATATCAAATTCAATCCTTAATTTCAAATTTTGAATAACCTTAATATTTGAGTGAATGTGTAAAAAAATATAATTCAAAAATTATCAATCAAGAGAGAATAAAATGGTCATGAGAGACTTCTCCATCTGGTAAAACTTTCATTGAGTTGTAGATGAAAGTTACTGTATATATTTGCAGTGATTCATAATAATTATTATCATAACAAAGTTATTCAAAATGGAGATGTATTTTTTGGGGAGTTCCAAGGGGCATCCCAACAGATAGGACATGACAGGTGGACGAACACTTTGAACGAAATTGGATATGATTGATACTGTCATGTCTCTCAACAAATTTAGTTGCATCATCATCTGCAGAATCGTCAACTCGCATACCTCTCTCTCTCTCTAACAGTGTAGCCCCTTCCCCCGTTGGAATTTGAATAAGATAATTAGTTATAAACCTTATAGTTAGATGTCAATAGAATCACATGCATGAAAAAAGATTAAGAAAATTTTTTCAATGGTTGGCATGACAAATCCTCCCACTAGGAGTGTCCTTCACGGTTGATGAGAGAACAAAAACACTAGCTACCATATACAATATTATTTAGATGTCACATTACTCATCTTATTTTTCTTTCCACACTGTTTTTTTTTTCTAAAGAAACACAACGTAAATTTTTATTGTTTTACAAAGTTATATGAATCTCAGAACTTTAGTTTTATTGGAGTTCTAGTCATGTACTGCCCCATTCTTTTTGTGTTTTTGTTATTTCTTCTAAATATTTACATACAAGTAAATAGTAAAACCTACGGATCTCATCCTGATGATTTCAATAATTTTTAGATTTTATTTGGTTTAGAGAAAATAAAATGGGAAGAACATGATATTCCTAGGTATTGCATCTGATTTTCCTCTTGTTTGACTTGAAATGAAATTTTTTTTAACAATTAGTTGCCAAAATTGGGTAGACAACAACCCTTTTGTATCCTAGGCGGTGTTAAATTAAGCTAAACCATATACCAACACTTGCAAACATTAGTAAAACAATAATATATAACACGATGCTGCAGTGAAGATTAATGAGAGTTGATCATCAGAACTAGTGGCATTAGATGATGTTATATCAAATAGTCCAAGGGTTTGAGCGTTTAGCAATAAAAAAGGCCAATTTGAGTTGCTAATTTTGATTATCCTTTACTAATAAATACATATTAATTAAGTTCAAACATTATGTATAGCGTGTGATAGGTATCTGTAAATTCAGTATAATGTATAGTGATCACATACTATCCTATTTGTAAAACATAAAATTTATAGTTATTCTCTATAAATTAAACTAATACAAATATTTGTACATATATACATGTAATAAGCCTTAACATAAAATTTATTATTTTAGAGTAAGGATTCAAACAATATATTATTACCAGCTTTACAACAATTGAAGTAAAAACTAAACTAGTAAGAGGGTGGTTAGTCTAACAAGAAACTCCTTATATTCTATCCATTTTGTGTCCAAACTTTTCCAAAGAACACCTACAAACAAAATTTTACATAAACATCTAACCAACCTCTTACTAGTTTATATTTTTTTTCTTTGTACTCGGAACTCATTCTTGATCCCAATCCTTACTTTTTTGAATCTAATATAAAATGCTGTCTTATCTTATTTATGGCTGTTAATGAGTTTTATCCAAACTCATTCATACTCAGATCTGCTCAAAATTCAGATTTAATATTCTCGTACCCATCTATTTAGACTGAATATTAAGACTCGTTACTGGACTCATTAGATTCATACTTGTTATTCACATATTCAGTTTTATTTTGAAACAAAGTTAGATCAAAATCCAGTTCAAATGGACCCATTATAAAAGAAGACCCAAATAAATCTATTATATATATAAAAAAAACTAATGGATTCAAATGTGTACACCCTATAAGCAGTGGCGGAGCCAGAAATTTTAATTTGGGGGTACGAAATTTTTTTTTTAAATTGAATGAGGTATAAAAATAAAAAATATAATATTTTTAAGTTTAATTGAGGGTATAAAATTTATTTTAAGCTGATTGGGGGTACAAAAATAAAAAATATCATATTTTTAAACTTAATTGGGGGTACAAAAATAAAAAATATCATATTTTTACACTAAAATATGAACGTTTGATCGAAATTTGGGTGGACAGCTGTCCCCGCTGTCCACCCCTTGGATCCGCCACTGCCTATAAGCTCAGTAATTTAGGTATAGGCAGGTTTAAATGTGGGTTCACACACACCTTACCCAATTGACAGCCCTAACCTCATGGTTTACCTATTGTCCCGGACAGGTTATTCAACTGCCTTCTGTTTAATGTGTTGGTTATGTTATTGTAAGAAGCAAAACAATAGTTAGG
>NQLW01000623.1:78931-111857 GCA_002312845.1 Kalanchoe fedtschenkoi | reverse complement strand
AGGGCAATGGTGCTCAAAAACAGCCCGGTGCTCATCGTCTTCATCCCCTTGGGACACTCCCTTAGGAAAAAGTCCAACTGGCCGATGTAAGTAAACGCTTCCCCAGCCCCTACCAGGAGAAACTGTGGTATCAGCCAAAACACGCTCATTGGCACAGTAATGTCTGGTTTGTGAGTCAGACCATTGTCTCTAGCCACCCTCAAACGTTTTATCTCGGTCAGCGCAGCAGCGATCATAGCGACTATGGCGAGCACAAGACCGATGCATATCCTGGTCAAGGGGCTGAGGCCTTGGGGGTTTTTCGTCAATCTTCTGGCTGCTGGTGCAATTAGGCGGTCGTAGACCACAACTGTCACCATGATAGTGCCGAACACGAAGAATGTGAGCGAGGCGGGAGGGATTTGGAATGAGCTGCCGATGTGGCGGTCCAAGGTGGTGGCTTGAGAGACTGAGAATGTGATCATTTGGGCGTAGACAGTCCAGAACATAATGGTTGTGGCCCAGATTGGTAACATTCCAACCACCAACTTCACCTCCTCCACGTCGGTTAAGGTTGAGATATCCCATTTGCTAATTATTGCCATGTTTCCCTCCATTATTGCAGCTTTGTCAAGAAACCTGCAAGAGGATAAATTAACCATTTTAAGCTACAAAAATTTGAAACTAGTTGGTGTATCCAGTCCAACCATGAATGGTACATGCTTTCGTGAACTATGCAGATCATCAGTAGCACAGATAAAACAAAATCCTTAAATCAGAATCATGCATTTTATAAAATGGCTGTAGCTGTAATGCAGCTAGATTGTGTGTTTCCTATTCTGGCCTGTTCTCCCATGTCGTGTGCGGCCAAACTACTATATATAACATATAGCCTGTCTTTTGGAATAACTTGATGTCATTTCTACCACCTCTATAGTGCCTAATATCCATCTTAATTTGTTAAACAATCTTTTTAATATGACAATTTTCAACCACAAAAATTAAACTTAGAATCAGAAAATGACATTAGGCCACGAAAGGCAACTTTAGTGACGAGACTCTGTAGAGTATAAACTATAAACTTGAACTAGTTGGATTTTGTGAATCCAATGGTACACGGAGGTACACTGCGCGCTTTGCATCCATCAAACTTAAACTAAGTTATTCTCGCCAATCCTAGAAATATATTTTATTTCTCTCCCAAGGAATAGTTTTCCTAGTATATATTAAACACTCTAATTTAATTTACTCTACTTACAACCTTCCGTGACCCAAGATTTTATAAGAATATGTTAACACTAAGTATAGAGGCGTGTCTGCCTTTGAGAAAATAACATTTAGTAAAGATGATTCCCCCAAATAAATGTTCCGAGTGGATAATAATAATAAAAATTAAGGATACGAAAAGTAAAAAAGAAAAATGCATGCACGGTCATGACAGTTGTACAGGGTAGAAGGGCTAACCGCAACTCTTTGCTGTGTGGCAGCTGCTGCTTCTTCTTCCCCGACTCAGCATCGTCATCTCCGGCATAAAGCATCGACGGCTCGGAAGGCAATTCTAAGCCTCTCTTCTTCCAAGCAGCAAAGAAAACTGCTGCAATCTGGGTCAGGGGACTCCCCACCAGCTTCTTGAATCGGTACTTCCTCGTTCCGGACAAGAACACAATCAGCCCAAACACAATTGCGAATACGCAGATGCCGTATCCCCACTCTCTCCCAACATGGTCTTGTACGTACACCAGCACCGTCACCGCTATTAGCCCGCCAATGCTTATGAAGAAGAAGAACCAGTGGAAGAAGCTGGCCATCCGGGCCCTCTCGGAGGGATCCTTGTCGTCAAACTGGTCTGATCCGAATCCGGAAACACTGGACTTCAGGCCACCCGTTCCCAATGCGGTGAGGTAGAGGGCTATGAAGAGGACCGTGAGCTGGAGCTCAGAGGCGGGGATGCAGCCCGACACGCCAGTTGGGTCATCGCATTTGGGTGGGCGGAGGCTTGGGACTATGGTGGAGATTGTCAGAATGGTCACACCCTGATGATTTATGTAACAAAAATAAATGATTTAGTTTATTTATTAAATGTCAAAAACAGTGTCCCGTGCATCAGTAGAATCATATATAGCAGTGAAGGTCTGATGAAGTACTTACAGCAGCCTGAACTACGGCAAATATGGCGATCGTCATGTACCTGAAATATTAAAAATGAGAAAGCTAGTGAGTGAAGGTCGATGTGCATAATTGAAGAAGATGCTACATTGGGGGCGGGGCGGGGGTGTCTGAAAATCGGACCTGCCGAGGAATGAATCAGCAATGAATCCACCAAGGAGACAAAGCATGAAGGAGGTTCCTAGGAAATTGGTGACAGTGTTGGCCGAGGTGGCATTCCCCAAATGCATAGTGCTGGTCAAGTAAGTGACCATGTTCACACCGATTCCCAGCGTGGTCAGCCTCTCAACGGTCTCAACTCCTGATGAATGAACACATGAACAAGAATCAGATCATGTAGAACTAAGAAGTTATATATTGAGAGCGTAAGAAAATAATGGGACCTAGAATCATGGCCGCGCTGATCCAGCCACCGGAGCGGGCACGCTCAGAGGGGCGTCCTTTGTAGTCCCAGGCATCCGGGATGGTCTTCCCTACAGTCTGAGGAAGAGCCATGGAGAGGTGCTTTTGGTTGGTAGCTACTAGCTAATGTGGGGAAGCTGAAACACAATAAGAGACAGGAAAAGAGAGGCTGGAACGACGTGGTATTATTTGTGGATCGAGTTAAATGTTTTAGATGCGATTGAATTTGAGGATGAATCTTGTCGTAATTTATACAAGTTTTAAGATGCGATTTCGAGAGCTGGAAAAGACCCCATAAGGCCAGATTGCGACACTTGTTTGGCCCCCATTTCTTAAATGCTCAATCATTCTCTATTAGTACAACACTTACTTATTCTAAAAAAATAAAAAATAATTATAATAATTAACATTAAGGGCTGTCCCCGCGTATTATTCTAATAATTAAGGTCTTCATTTTCGGAGTTTCCTTATTAGCACTACTTATCAAAAAAAGCTGTTTGACCAAATAATGGGTCAGATGAAACGCTGTGTTAACATTTTACCTTCAATATGTAATTCTATTGTCTAGGGTTTGATAAATGTTGATAAGGTTAGGACGTGTATCATCATGGATCAGCTTCTTGTTATATTTAGAAATGGATCTTCCCTATCTAAATTTGATCAAATGCAAGGACACCATGTTAACATCTGAGTATTGAGTAACACGGCCGGCCAAATAAGCAGGCTCATTGTACATGGTTACTTTCAAGGTTTTTCTGTATATTTTAATTTTTATAGTGATTATGTTTGACCCAACAGCAAAAGGGTTTGATGGATCGATGTTATTGTCAGTTTGGTTCCAACACCAAACAAGTGGTACCATTTTGATGCTCTAAGTTGCTTTTAACCCGTTCATTTATACACTTTCTGAAATCTTTGAGATCTTTATATTTCCAAAATTTTGAAAATGATTGCTATCTATCCATTGTTGATCAGTTTGCACTTCTATGTAGGGAGCATATGTATATTCCTCTTCAAACCAAATCGATGGCGAGCATGAAACATTCCAAATTTGTTGTTGTTGTTGGAGCCCTTACTCTTCCTTTTGTGGAAGTTTTATGTATCCCTCTTCCACGGCATTGTTCAGTGGCCTGTGAGATTTGTATGTGAGTGACTAAGTGTGAACCATATGTAGATAATTATTCTGCATGATGCACTACGTGATCTGTTTATAAAAATGTGATTGACATATTCGACATTTATAATGCAGTGTTTGTCATTATAAATTAAACTGTTAAATGCATATAATATATATATCAGCAATATATTGTCATCATATATATGCCAAAACATAGTCAATATAATTTAGGTGTTTTATAAAAAATACTTTGCTGCCTTGAACCTAACTTTGGAGTTGTTAGAAAAATTTTAGACCAACAGACCAACACATGTTGGTCCTGAATGAGGGAGTGAGACCTTCATATTGTGATATTGATAGATCTAATTTTAATAAAATTAGTACTTCTTTCTTTGGCAAGTCTTCAACTTGTTTTCATGTGTCTCTATATAAAATTTCTGACATAATCTTGAAAGATTCAGACTTGTATCAGATAGAAATTGGAAAACACAAGATTGAGTCAAATTAGGAAAGTTTGGCTGTATCTAGAGTTTGTCAGCTCGCAGGTACGATTGGACGAGAATCTCACTTTTACTCATCTTAGAAAATTTTATATCTTTATTTTTCCTTTCTATAGTATCTTTTATCATCAAAATCAGATATCACATGTGGATGTTATGCCTCTCTAAAGTTACAAGATTAATGTTGTCTTGAGTTTTTAAAACAAAGAGCACTTGTGCAGAGTTTATAAAAACACCGCACGCTCGCTCTTGCATGCGGCCTCCTGCTGAGCCAATTTCTGAATAATTTCTGAATGGTGACACGTGTAAGCTCCCCACCACATCAGTGCGCGCGAGGCTGCAATCCTCAAAAGACGGCCTTATGCGCGGGCATAATATACCTTTATCTGGTCGATCCGAGTTTATCTGTCTTTTCTTTATTTAAACTCCCCTTTTAGCATATTTTCACATTATGAAGTAAAATAGCCCTAAAATTTGAAATTTCACTAGTATTTTAGTTTTAGAACATCAAACAATCAAGAATCAAGTGAGTTCAGTATAAATTAAGTTGAATAATTTAGATTTATCAATTATCACATTTTAAATTTATCCTTTTATTATGTTTAGTAATTGTGATCATTGTTTGCACGGCGATAGGCTTAACATAAATCTTTATTATTGGTTGTAATCTTATTACCACACTTCTTAGTAAACACCATGGATATTGATTATCACTTATTAACACTCACGATTCCTATTGAATACATGATCATCTGTTGTTACCCGATATATAATTTGCTACAAAGAAACACTACTATAATAAGGTTGTTTTGCGGCCACAAAACACTTGGTCGGAAAGTTTCCGGTCAATTTTCAGTACATTACCATCAAGCTTTGCTGTTTTTACTTGAAAAAAATATGTAATTCTTAGATGACCAAAATAGACCGAAAAATGATTGGAATAAGATTACTATTTGTGGTGCATTTCCGGCACTTTTGACCAAAAAAAGAATTTCTGGTCTGAATCGGATGGGTTATATAGTGACCAAAAGTGACCAAATATATGGTCGAAAAGTGGCCGGAAATTATATGATTTTTCCGGCCAGGTTGTTGCCACTTTAAGTTAGATGGAAACAAGCAGAAAAAATCGAATTCAAAATCTCAGTTACTTTTTTTATCTCCCATTTTCACCTTCTCTTTCTCTCTCCCACTCCATCGACATCTTCCCCCATCTAACAAATTCTCCCTCCTGCACGGTGGCAGCTCCCTTCCCCTCCTCTAGGGACCTCACCTTTATTTTCTACCCTCTCCTCCGGCTACCCTCTCCCTCCTCCTAACCTTGAACCTACAAACCTCCCACAACCTCCTACATTATCTCAAAACTTCTCATCCCCCTAATTCAAGTAAGTTTTTAATTTAGAAATTGACTTTGATTGATATTTATTGTCGATTTTTGATAAGAATGATTATAGTACGTCTTTTATCCTAATTTGTTTTGTTAATGTTACAATTATGATTATCAAAAAAATATTTGAGTTATGACAATTAATTTGTTATGATAATTTTTTAATATTGATTTGTATGATAATGTATGTACGACTTGTATGTATGATAATCTATGAATAATTTATATGCATGATAATGTATGATTTGTATGTTCAATAAATGTACCTAATAAAAAAAATTTGGTGTAACTTGCAGGTATGAGTCCTTCATCCCCTAGAGGAAAAAGAGAAAGACACATCGCGTGGAGACCCCACCTAGCCAGGGGACGAGTGTGAGGAGGATGACCCCGTTCCCAAGCGGATAGTTGTCAGATGTGAGTTCTAGTCACTCAGTCCGCTGCGGTTGCTGGCACTATGTGGCAGGTTGTCTGCACCAAGCCAGGAGCCTCAGTCTCCACTCCCAGAGCTAGTTGATGTAGGAGCTTATATGGGCGAGACTGTGGAATCCGGACGTGGTTCACACCCTAGTGGTGAAGTGGAGTCTGCTGGAGACCCGGCTGGGAGCCCGGACGTTGGGGAACGGGTCCTCATCATACCTTCAGATCCTAAAGGGTTAGTCAAAGTCAGCTATTATTATGATAAACTAGAAAGCATAGCTTCATTTTATTTTGATATATGAAATTGATTTTCTAAAAATGTGTTTTTTTCATTTCAGGTTTTTCTCATCTGAGGTGAATAGGACGCTGGGCCCAATCATGCACCTCCACTGTAGTGGGCCCTATATGAAGGGATCCAAGGTTCTAATTGAGGTGCGCAAGAAATGGTTAGGTAAATTTAAGGTTTGTTATAGATTCATGTTGAATTTCACTTCTGATTATCTAGTACTTAATGATCTAACATTTACATTTTATCATAGGCACGGTTCATTTGGTGACCAGAGCATGATCTAAAGGTCTTCAAATGCTTCAAGGAGAGTGATCTGGTATTTTACAAGACTCGCTTCGTGCAGCTCATGGGAACGGCTTCGTGAAGCCTGACTTCATTGAAGAAGCCTTATGGCCGGAGATGATAGAGCGGATGAAAATACCTCAATTCAATAAGGTGAAGGAACATGACTGACAGAACCAACAGAGCAAGGTTAGCGGACGAGAGCCGGCGATCCCCCACTTGGGATCAAAGGATGTGCATGCCCATGCAAGGGACATGATAAAGTTTAATTACCTAACCAAGTTGCTTATCTCATACCTATTAAGTCTAGTGATGACAACGCAAATTTTTTTTTACAAATGTAGAGGATTACGCTGGTGAAGGATCCCAACCCGTTCGAACTTTATAAACCAATGAAGATGGGTAAGCGGAAGGATAAGGGCATGACCAAGCTTGAGGTGGACCGCAAATTAATAAGCCTCCCTTTGAACTAGTTAGTTAATATAGAACTTAGAGTTTCTGAGCCAAATTTGGTTTTAAGAACTTCAAAATAGAACAAGAATCATGTTTGTGTTGTTTAAATGATAAGTGTGGCATTTAAACAACTCAAACATGTTTATTAGAGAACCAAGTTCGGTTTTTTAAAAACTTCAAAATAGCACAAGAATCACATTTGAGTTGTTTAAATGATGCCAAGTTTGGTATTTAAACAATTCAAACATGTTTTGATACTGAACTTCGTGTTTTTAAACCAAGTTCATTCAAGAACTTGAAAATAGAACAAGAATTATGTTTGCATTGTTAAATACCAAACTTGAAATTTAAACAACTCAAACATGTATGTTTTATTCTTGAAATTTGAATTTTTGAACAAAGTTTGATTTCAAGATCCTACCACATTATTGTTTAAATACGGTATTTTCCTAACTGACTTTATACGACGCTTAATGATTATACGACATTTTTATGTGTAAAACGCTGTATATAGTTAAAATAGAAAAACTACATCGTTTTTGTTCAGTTTATATACGGCGTTTGTTAAACATAAACACCGTATAAAAGTGGATTATATACGGAGTTTTAACCAATAAACACCGTATATATTCGATATTTCTTAAATAGCGTTTATTATATAAATTAACGCCATATAAGTTGCACACTATATATGACGTTTTATCCTTACAAACCCCGTATAATGTTTGTTCATGTAATACGATGGTTTCTATCCTAAAACGTCATGTATGGTTAAGCCTGTATACGATGTTTTTATATAGAAAACACTGTTTTATATGTTATCCTAATCAGTTTCGAGTTTCTCCCTTGACTGACATTCTATATATATATGTATAACGGTTTTATGGGTTCAATTCAATTTTCAATGTGATTAGTAGTCCTTAAACAAGTGTGTATGAATTCATAAATAATCATATTAATTCTATTATGTCTATTATATATTCATACAAATTTTATTTTTATATTTTTTTCAGGTACAAAGAATGTCGAATCGAAATTGGATGAAATCAAGTTGTCTCAGTTGGGAATACAACACCGGATTACGAGAGTTCTGTGAGTTTGCAAAAGCATATTACGAGAAGCAAGGCACGAACGAGGTTCATTGTTCTTGTATTAAATGTGGGAATGGAAGTATGGTTGTTATCACAAAACTAAAACGTCATCTTCGTCTTTACGGTATTGACTCATCATAAACTATTTGGTACTTACACGGTGAATCATTCGACGGATCTCAACCTATAGAAGCTGATAATATAGAGGAAAGCGCAGATGACATTTATCAGGATGATGATTTGAGTACAATGTTGAATGATCACTCAGCTGCGA
Organism: Kalanchoe fedtschenkoi; assembly: GCA_002312845.1. Taxonomy (NCBI): domain Eukaryota; kingdom Viridiplantae; phylum Streptophyta; class Magnoliopsida; order Saxifragales; family Crassulaceae; genus Kalanchoe; species Kalanchoe fedtschenkoi. Next base: position 103,503 of record NQLW01000623.1, on the reverse strand, counting down.
ATAATGAAGAAAATACTGAATTATTCGAAGCAATCAAGAACGATGCAGACATCCCTCTGTATGAAGAATGCACACGTTTCAGTAAATTATCCAGAGTGCTGAAGTTGTACAATCTGAACGCCAAATACGGTTGGAGTAACAAATCTTTCATGGGTCTCTTGTCACTCCTCAGCGAGATTCTTTGGGAACCAAATGAGCTCCCGAAACGAACTTATGATGTGAAGAAAATACTTTGTTCAATGGGTATTGAGTACAAGAAGATACATGCGTGCCTAAATGATTGCGTGTTTTACAGAGGTGCGTATAGAATATGACAGACTGCCCAAAGTGAGGTGCATTATGACACAAGCAGAAAAATGTGAACGGAGAGAAGGTGAAATGCGGACCTATGAAAGTCTTATGGTACACAAATATGCAAAAGCGTGCGCCGTTTGAAGAGTCCTGCCATGGAACATGGTGGACTACAAATTGATTGATCTGATGAATGGTAAGGTGTTTATCGAGATGGTTTTGATGGAAGAAGTTGTGCTTCCTATTCCAAATTATCACCTTGGTCACATTGTGGTGCCTCAGGCTTTGAAGAATACTGTTGCTCGGCAGAGAGATCTTATCAGCTTCGATAGTGAGGTAAGTATTCAATTAAGTTTGATAAATATTTATTTCATTTGATTTTAAAATATTCATTTAAATGATTTTGTGATCAATCGTATTAAGCAATAGATCCAAACCTGTCGGAATAGATGGCATCTCAGAGAGATCCTAAAGACAAGTCGAGGGGGACAACCCATGCATTGGTGGAGTTAAGGGGCATTGGGGAGGGGATGACTACCACTGTTTCCATTATTATTTATATGTTGGTGCTGATATATTAGGAGCAGACTTCATGGCAGAATTTAAAAGAGACTCCATCGTTAATCTTTTGAAGATAGAGCCCGCCAGCGCACCCATTGTGCTTTCATATATCAGGTATTTTCTTCTTACAATTTTAAAATTTAAGTTTAATATATTATATAAAATATTACTAATATGATTACTATTTTTTTGTAGTTGATTATGGACATGGATAAGAAATAAGCACATGACGGGCTTGAAGTTTCGTTTTTTTAACCTGAACTTCACCTCGGATGGTGGAGTTGAAATGATATGGTGCAGAGGCGCGAGATGCTATCTATGAGGATGAGAGTGTTAGACTGCAATGAGAATATATGCTACTTTCTCCCATATGTCAACATTAAGAAGTAATGATATTTATTCATACTTTATATGTTCTTTTATTTTAAGTTGAAATCAATTATTTATCTCACACAATGTCTTCTGTTCACATGTAAGTTTTATTGGACCTTGGAAGTCATATTTTCGAGAATGAATACTGTGTACCATTTAGACAACATATCTTTTGAACTAAAGGATGAGATGGCAGCGTGGTTCGTATGGTGAATGGGTAAGTGACGCTTTTTGATTATATTTTTCAAATGAAATGTGTAATTTATTTCTAAATTTTATACTCATTTAAGTGATTTGAGTTTGTAGAGGGTTGCGTCGATACTACAAAGTTGGTGACAATAGAGATCGCGGGTGTCCGAAAGTCACAGAATGGAAATTGCTATCTGTATCGATTCTCACTTTAGGTGTTATTTTTATATTTATTTTAATATTATGATATTGTATTCGAAAATCTTAAAATATGTATTCATATTTTATGTAGGTTCCACAACAGAAAGACGAGAAGGCATGCGGGTATTATGTCATGCGATTTATGTACAACACAATATCACATAAATCGCAATCTAATGATTTTCATATGGAAGACATTCAAGCTGTAAGTAGACAATCTGAACTATATATATTATATAGAAGTTTAATTATTTTATATAATATTTTTATTTTTATTTTAATTACTATGTGTAGGTTTTCTCATTTAGCCATCAACCATCCACCCCAGAATAACTGATGAAAGTTCAAGAGGTGGTGGCTCGGACCGCTTTAAAACATCACCGAGCTACGGATGGTTTTTGATATTGAACAAATAATTTAAGAATAATATTTTCTTTGTGTAATTTTAAATATTAAAATATTTTATGATAATATCAAATTTGTCAAAAATATCTTTATTTACTATTATGAATTCAAGTTTTTACTATTCATGTTATTCATTATAAAATATTTTTCATAAAATTATCATTTTTTATTTTTAATTAATCAATAAAATTGATTATATTCAATTAATTAAAATAACAATTTAAATACGATTTTAGGTAAACGTAAATTTAAATTTATTCTTAATATTGCGTTTATAAACAAAAACATCGTATTAAGTCAACAATATATACGGCGTTTATTGTCATTAAACGTCGTATATGATTCATACTTATACGGCGTTCCATAAAGTATAATACTTATACGGCATTTTTGATTATAAATGTCGTATAAAGATTTGAACTTATACGGCGTTTATAAATAAAAAACGCAGTTACAACCATATACATATACGGCGTTTTGTGGTTATAAATGTCGTATAAAGTGTAAATACAGACAGCGTTTGAAACCTTGGACTTTATATAGCGGTTGCTTATATCGCGTTTTTGAAACGCGGTATAAGCCTCACATAAACGCTGTTTTATCCGTCATAATCACTTGGAACTTCAAAATAGCATAAGAATCATGTTTGAGCTACTTGAAAAAGGAATGTTGATGGATTTCTAGCCACTTTATTACTGGCTGAAACGACACCATTAACAATGTTGACCATGCATATTTTGACCTTCTAAAATTGGAGCTTCACTATGGGTCAAAAACAAATTATACCTGGTAAAGTTTGATGCTGAACACGAGAAACTACAACTTACTCAAGCGACTAGGGCAATATTGCATATGTATTTAGCTCTCTATACTAAACTAGATAGTTGTTTGATAATCAAGCTAGAGGAAGCGTTCTTAGAATTCTACTTCACCCAGGGTTCATATTGCTACACATTCAATAGTTACTAGGTTTTCTACTTAATACGCCATAGATTTATGATTATAAGTCATCTAAATTCGAGCTTCACACGTCAATATCTAGCTCATGGGCCTTTCCTTACGCGGCTAGTGACTACAATCTTTTTTGGTGTTGATTCATCATGCAACATTGATAAAAAGAGTGAAATGCTTAACTTCTTGACTATTTGTAAAAATGTTGTGAGGGTCCATCGACTATACCCAAATCATACTCTTAATCCCTTTCGATTCTCGTCTTCGTTAACTAAGAGTATGACCACATAGGGTGATAAATGCCTATGTTCTTCTATTACATATTATATATGCTCAAATATTATTACATGTCAATCCTAAGATCAGGTATATTGACATGTATATAAAAGGGACATCAAGGCAGATGTAATAAGAAAAACTATTTTATAATTGAAACATGATAGAGTAAGAATATAATACCATAGGATCTGTAAATCCTTTGGAACGGGAGGGGCCGGACTACTCACTCATGGTTTTGGAGAAAATCATGGTTCCTTTTAAGAAAAGTATATAGAGAGGAATGCTCCATCTTGCTAGCTCCTTTTGGCTTGAGTGTTTCTTTGAAGTGTGGAGATGCTTCTTTTATAATGTAGGAATGAGAGGGAAAATCATGATTCAAAGGGCTTTAAAGAAGGGAAGGATTTTCTTTTTGAATCCTCTCATTCAAGCCTCCCATATTACCTTACTCAAACCGAGAAAGCATATGCAAAAATCTGTACTCATACCGAGTGGGCATACTTGAACCAAGTGAGCCAAGACTAAGTATCCTACTCGGACCGAGCAAGTCGCATTGAATGCTACTCAGAGCAAGTGAGACCCTAGGGACGAGCGGCAAGGGCCTTAGCTTAGGGACCTCAGGGGCTATGGCCTTGGAATTTATGAAGGCCTTGGCTTCGAGACCTCAAGGGCCTATGACTCAGTCGTCTTACCATGGAACCTTAACACCAAACAAGAGCATTTCACTAGTACATAATTGGTTTTTAATGGCACTTACTTTAAACAGCATTTAGCCTATAGACGACGCTTTTAGCGAATTACGCTGTTTAAAATGATGCTGAAAAAAAAGTATCATCTTAAGTCATTGAGACATAAGATGACACTTTTAGGTAAGAAGCGCATTCTAAACTATATACACCACTTAAGAAGGCGCTTATAAGTAATAAGCACTGTTTAAAGTCAATATGATGTTTGAAGGCGCTTATGACCTAAAAGCGTCGTCGTATGTCTTAATGACTTTAAACGGCACTTGTAAATAATAAGCGCCTTCTAAAATGTGGTATACTTTAGAAGACACTTATCTAAAGTCATAATGACATTAGACGACGTTTATTACTTATAAACGCCTTCTAAAGTGGTCTATTTTAGAAGGTGCTTATAAGTAAGAAGTGCCTTATAAAGTCATAATTAATGACTTTAAAAGACGCTTATTACTAATAAGCACCTTCTAAAATGATATATTTTAGAAGGCTCTTATAGGTAATAAGCGCCTTTAAAGTGAAAAAGATAAGATTTATCTACGAACCGTGAGATTTAAAGTTCTCAATGATTCACAAGGGCAATCAACTAATGACACGAATTGTTATTCAGTTTTAATTATATATTGTGAGAGTAATTTTTACTTTCTCTTTCAGTGCTGAAGAATGAAGTTTTGAGATCCAGTTTACGACAAAATTTCAAGAAGCCGACTGGACAGATGCTGACTCTATTCCTTCACAACCACTGGTGCCAATCCCACATTCATGGTGGCTTTGCTCCCTCCTCGTCTCGCCTTCCTGACTCACCATCTTTTTGTACTAGTCCCTGACTCTTCTTGGCCTTCGTCTTACACGAAACACATATATTCACATACATGAATGTAATAGTTCAGAACATGTTTCATTTCTTCGTCGTACATCCAATTAGGTCTGCATACAATAACATGCAAATATACATACGATCAATCAACAGATCTGGTAAATAGATCAAGTCGATATGGAGTGTGAGAGAAGATCTAGAAAAAAATAATTCATATTACAACAGCCGGTGCTTAAGGATTATAAGCATCGTCTAATGTTTCAGACTTTAGTCGGCGCTTCTAATAAATAAGCGTCGTCTATTGTATAAACTTTAGACGACGCTTGTGATAATAAAGTGTTATCTAAGGTATAACTTTAAGACGATACGCTCTATTAATAAGCACCTTCTTAAAATTTTTAGGACAACATTTAATACCCAGAGAACTTACTACGGTAGTTGATTAGATGACGCTTCATAAATACTGTCTTATGCACCAAATAAGCGTCGTGGTAATATTCATCTTTAATAGTGTTTTCCCAAATCTCATACAATGTACAAGAATACATTATTACTTCCTAAGTTATAAATCTCATACACATACTTGAGAGAAAAAGGGGAAGCACCAAAGGGTAGGAGCGGGGAGGAAACGTAGCCGGGGAGAGCGGCAGACCAGACTGGGCGATTAAGGAGGGGGAGTGGCGGCAGCCACGGGGAGAAAAAAAGAGAAAAGAAATGGGATGGGGAAGAAAAAAAGAAAGGTATAGAAAAAATGGATATGAGCTTGATTTTTGGTTTTTATCTGGTTAGTTTCAGGCCATGCATGTATTTGTCCATAGATTTATTGTCTGAAAAGTGGCCGGCACATAGCCAAAATTTTTCGACGAGTTTCTTGCATAATATAAAAATTGGTCTTTTTCGGCTGTATGCAGGATTTTTACGGTCTTGTTGTAAAAAATCAAAAGAATGTAGCTGGAAAATGTGAGAAAGTTGGACTGTAAATTTTCATAAAGTTTCCGACCAAGACATTTTGGCAAAAAATACATGTTTTAGTGGTGGTCATAGCCGCCTAGGTTTTGTTGATGCTACTCGCCCTAATCTTGTTTGTAAGCTTCATCACTCTATTTTATGGTGTTGTCATCAAGCTCTGAGAGCATGGTTTCATTGACTTTCCATTTTTTTTTGGCTTATGCTAGATTTGTTGCATTTGGTACAAATGCCTCTCTATTCATTCTCTCGCTGATCTCAGTTCAGATAATTATTCTCGTCTGTGTAGTTGATGTAGTTGATGCTAGAAATTAACAGGCTGAGGTTGTAGTTACATTAGTTCGACGTCTTGGGGTCGAATTCTTTATTAAAGACTTGGATTATTACATTTCTTTTTGGTATAGAAGCACATTTTTATTCCACCCGTTTACATCTTTTACAACGTTAATATATACTTGACACTTAAATGTGTTGGCATGAAGGACAAGCTTCATGTGTATTTTTAACATAGTGTACATAACTGTAAGAATATCAACTCAATACAACTAGAAAAATAATCTCTCCATTCCTCTCCAATTTGCTCCATATAATATGTGCACAAATGAATCCATGTGACTTCTACTCGTACCTTCTTGAGCTAAGTGATCGGTGGCCCAATTTATCCAAGCAAAAAGAGAGTATCATATCCAATCTCCGATTCATAGGACTTTGTAAGTCTATTTCAGAAGATGGACCAGAGTTTAAACTTTAAAGCCTCAAATTGTTGAAGAAATCTACATATATGGACTATTCTTTTAAAGTAGAATAATTCATATCCATATATTGCCTGGATATTTTTTTCTTACGCACTTTATTACATAAGATTAAGAAACCTTTATCAAAATTGACCGGAGAAACGGTCCATGCAAACCACTTTGCATGGTCTCCCCGCCCAGCAGGGACCATGTTACTCACATTATGATCCCACTTGAAGTCTTCTAGTCGGGGTTTTGTATATTATATATGATGCATGAGCACAAACAGAAAATCACCAAATACGCCACGGATAGGACATGTTTCACCAATAAGTAGAATGCAACTGCTTGGTCTCTTTCTAGCAAGTTGGTAGGTCGGAGGACATGCGACATTAGATTAAGGAACAGCTGTGTTTGGTATAGGATTTATTTGAAGGAAAGTTAGAGGTATAATTATTTATTGATGAATTTCATTTTTTGTGTAAATAAAAAATATGTGAAAAGTGTCAAATCAACTTTTATTTTAAACAAAATTTTCAGTAAATTTTCTTTCAATAAATATTTTTGAAACTGAACATGAAATTCTATAAAAAAAATCTCATTTTTCTCTCTCAAATTTTCCTGTACCAAACCAAACCTAAGAATAATATTAAAAGTAAAACAAAAAAAATCAAATATTTTTTATAGAATTTAATTTGATACAGCTTAGTTTTATAAAATTTGAATTATTTAATTTTATTTGATTTTGTTTCCTTTAATTTTATTTAGTTCATTACAATATAGTTTTATTGGAATCTGAGTTGCTTTCATTTATATAAGTTAAATTATTTAATTTACAGTCCGAAATTCAATCCAAAAAAAGTATGTTATATCTCTATATTATCTGTCTTTCTTTGATTTAGTGTAGTTTGTATTAGCTTTAGTTTAATTTAGTTCTATTTATTTGGTTCAGTTTGAACTGAGCATTAGATAAGTCTTTTTCATCTTGAAACAATTATTTCATTTTTTGTTAATTCAACCTGATTTTTCACTCATATCTCTAGCTACCAAAATTAATCTGTTTTGGGTCAAAGGTAATATGGATGGAAGATGATCAAAAAATTTTGATTAGCGATAGAGCTCTGTTTGGATAAAACGGATTAATCAAACCGAATTAAACAAATCAAATTATTTTAATTTGGTTATTCAATTAAAACGGAATAATAAGTCAGTTAATTTGAAGCAGTTAATCGAATAAAATTTTAATTTCTGATTAACCTATTTAACCAAAAATATTAATTTTATTTTCTTAAATATATGTTTTATTTATATTACACTCATTAACATCCAATTAAATTGGGTTGCTATCCATAGCCTCGTAATGAAACTAAGTCCATACTAAAATCATAAGTTATCACAACACATGCCAGCTAACAAAAACTCATTTTCGTTTCACTTATCTGCCGACATGGCTGATGCATGGGGCGCGATACTCAACAGTTATTCTGTCTTTCAATTTCAGCGTCGCCTTGAAACTCTCTTTTTCTAATGGATACGCAACGTTCAGAATTCTCACTACATCATGTTTCAACTTCCAATGTCACCATAATTTGATAGGTCGCCTCTTCCTTACTCCCGTAAGTCTCTCAATCTTAGTCCGATTCCATAGCAAACCAGCCTCATCGGAATTTTTTTTTCTTTTTCTTTACATGCTTCTACTCTCATTGAATTCATAATTATCACTCAATTTTATATTGTAACAACTAGATCATTTGCACTATTAATTGGTTCGAAGCTTTTTGTCAGAGTTTCTGCCCATTACTTTTTACTAGATAAGTTTAATTTTCTATTTTTCCACATGTTGTCCTGAGGACATACGACGACGCTTACATTAGACTATTTAGATTTTATACGATGTTTCCACATACTACTGTTAATAAGTGTTATACTCCCTCTGTCCTCTTTTATATGTCATTTAACCGAATTTTTTTGTCCACTTTTACTTGTCACTTAACAATTTTCAATGTGTATTTAATATCAACAACTACCTTAAAATGTCAAACATTAATAACTTCTTTATCATATTCAATAAAAAATACATTCTCCACCAGTAATAATCTAACAAGTTTACTTTTTGCACGAATTTTTTATAAAAACATCAACCACCAATTCATTAAATTTGTTCAACCGCTAGCATTAACTTCACCTTAATCTACTCAAATTAACCTTAAACGACATGTAATAGAAGACGGAGGGAGTATTTTATTTAACTTTAGATGACGCTTGAAGATAATAAGCGTTATCTATGGTGTATATTCACATTAGATGACACTTGTTTATAAAAATATCATTAAGTAGGTAGACTTTAGACGTCACTTAATATCGACAAGCATCGTCTAGAGTTTGATGATTGAAGATGATATTGTTAGTAACAAGCGTCGTTATAAAGAAGCACTTTAGATGGCGCTTACGACATAAAAGCGTTTTATTTTATTTACAGACGGCACTTAACTGTATTAAACACCCTCTTATCACTCCAACGACCTCTCACGCATCGACTCACACCTACATATATATCTTAGATCAGTTACTTTTTTAGTGTGCCAATGAGAATGTGAAGAACCGCAGGTTAGTTTTTTTTTTAGTTTTCACACTGTATTTAATAAGCAGTGTCTATTATTACTCCCTTCCTCCTCTAATACATATAATTTAAGGTTAATTTGAGTAGATTAAAGTGAAGTAAATGCTAGCAGTTGAACAAATTTAATGAATGAGTGGTTTGTTTGTTTTTTTAAAATTCGTGCAAAAAGTAAAATTAGTAGATTATTACTGGTAATAAATAATTTTTTTATTGATTATGATAAAAACGTGATTAGTGTTTAACGTTTTAAGGTAGTTGTTGATATTAAATACGTACAAAACAAATTAATATCAACAACTACCTTAAAATGTCAAACATTAATCACTTCTTTATCATAATCAATAAAAAATACATTTCGCACCCGTAATCATCTACTAATTTTATTTTTTGCATGAACTTTTAAAAAAAATTATTAATCAGCTACTTTTAAATTTGTCCGACCGCTAACATTAATTTTACCTTAATTTACTTAAATTAACCTTAAACGACATGTATCAGAAGATAGAATTAGTAGTTGAAATGTCGGCCGACTTGGTAATCGGTGCACCACGAATTGAAAAAAGTGATGACTCCGTAAGTGATAACTGAAAATGGATAAAAAGTTGTGCACAAGAAAAGTCTTCTCTTTATAATCAATCATCAAAACAGTTTGCATATAATCGAATGTGCAATAATTTTATAATTTATTAGCAGGTATGTCAACAAATATTATTATAGGACATTATTGAGAAGAAATCATTCTGAATATTCTACCAAATTATGGTCGGCTTTGGCTGTCTCATTAGCTTAGTTTAGTATTTGCAGAAGAGGTTTAATTGCTTAATTATTCATCCCGTGCAGTCTCTGAATGTTGAATCTCCATTTAGTTTTTAAACGCTACAAAACTGATTCATAACCGACATAGGTGTGATTTTAGTTCAAAATCTGAGGTGACATCAAAAATATATCTCTAATTTAAAATTTTGAATTAACTTAATGATTGAGTGAATGTGTAAAAAAAATTATTCAAAGAAAGTCAATCAAGAGAGAATACAATGGTCATGAGAGTGTGGTCCATCTGATTAAACTCTTTCATAGAGTTGTGGATGAAAGTTATTGTATACTCCCTCCGTCCTCTAATACATGTTGTTTAAAATTAATTTAAGTAGATTATGATGAGGTAAATGTTAACGGTTGAACAAATTTAATGAGTGTGTGGTTCGTATTTTTTAAAAAAAATTCATGCAAAAAGTAAAAGTGATAGATTATTACTGGTGATAAATAATTTTTTTATTGATTATGATAAAGAAGTGATTAATATTTAACGTTTTAAGATAGTTGTTGATATTAAATACACATTGAAAATTGTTAAGTGATAAATAAAAATGGACAAAAAAATTCAATTAAAAAATATGTAAAAGAGGACAGAGTGCAATGATTCATGACAATTATCAAATTCAATAAATTTCACTCGGGTATTAGCTGGAGTCCTTTGATCACCCAAAGCATTTATTAACAGCACATTTATGGAGGAAGCAGTAGTAGTCGGTGCAAACCTGTCTATTTTAATCACTAATAAGATCTGCAAAATAGTAAATAATTCCACTTCCCCCATTTGAATATTGACCTGTAGTGTACAATGCAATGGACCTCAACGTAGAATCGGATGTGAATCTGATGAAGAATTTGATAGAAAAATATTGTAATATTAATCCATAAACAATGAGGAGATCTAGTTTTTGAGGAGTTCCAAGGGGCATCCCACCAGATAAGATAGGACATGACAGGTGGACAAATCCAATGTACGAAATTGGATATGAGTTAGGGCATTTCCATCAAAAACAAATTAAAGAATAGTTTATGTTATGTCACATCAGATTTGTGTCATGTTAATTCAAATTTGTCATAAAGTTTTTTTTCAAAAATTTACATCCATATTGAAACAAATTTTTCAAACCTCTACGCATGGACCCACATGTAATACTATACAATTTTCAATTTTTCATAGGTTAATTAAAGTTTTTTTTAGATTAATTAAATATTTAATTGTTTATAATTATTAAAGATTTTTTTGATATTTATATGATAAAAATTATAAATAATATAAATTCTCAATATGTGTAAAGATTTTTAAAGATTAATTAATTATGATATGAGGATTGTGTATAATTAAAGATTTTTTAAATCAATTAACATAACATATACGAAGTTTCTAACTTAAAAGCGTCTTATATGGTATATACTTTATACGATGCTTTTAAGTTGAAAATGTCGTATATGGTAATACTTTATACGATGCTTTTAAGTTGAAAATGCCGTATAAAGTATATACGACACTTTTAACTTAAAAACACCGTATAAGCTCAATTCAAAAACCGCTTCATGCAGATGAAATAGTATTGTGTCAGAAGACCACGAACTAACTTCCACATTAAAACGAAATGGTTCATGGCCTAACACAAACCTTCAAACTTCAATGGGGATGCACTTATACAGGCATGTCTTTCAAATATAATTGCCACTTGTACCCTTTAATTTATTAACTATGTCTGTATTAGCTGCATCATCCTCTACAGAATCGTCAACTCGCATCTCTCTCCATTTGGTTCTCTTTCTTTATACATGAATCTTATCCCTACAACCCCTAGCTTCAGCTACCAACCTATCTCTCTCTCTCCATCTCTTCGGAATTCGACATTTCTTAAGTTGTGTTCATTGTGTTATTATCTGGTTCTTGTAATTGTTAACATAAGATTATTAGTTATGAACCTTATAGTTAGATGTCAACAGAATCACATGCATGAGAAGAGATGGAGATAATATTTTCAATGGTTGGCATGACAAATAATCCCAACTTGGAGCGGTCCTCCACGGTTGATGAGAGGACAAAAACACTAGCTACCACTTTTACTTCTTTATCTCTCCATTTCTTAGTCATATAGTACCATTGTTTAGAGAAGAGAATAATCCCAACTTGGAGCGGTCCTCCACGGTTGATGAGAGAACAAAAACACTAGCTACCACTTTTACTTCTTTATCTCTCCATTTCGTAGTCATATAGTACCATTATTTAGATACTATCTCGCATTACGTTCTCTTCTTGTTCGGTTCTTCTTTTTCCCTATATGTTATTGAAATGGATATTTATAACATGTGTATATGGTACAAGATGGAACTCCCATGAAGTTTACCATCTCGAACTTTGAGATGGGATAAAAACATAACTTAAGTTTGCTGTAAATTTTGATGATAAAATAGTAGTTCTCCGATGCATATTTTTTTATGTATCTAAGTAATATACTTTTTTATCAATTTTGTTTACAGGATGTGAATTCAAGTACTTTAGTTTTCTTGTATGGAAAAGAAAAAAAATCAGAAGATTTTTATTTATATTTTTGTTGTCTTATGCTACATGACTATTTATATTTTTTTCGTACAGAACGGTTTCCACCGATAAATATTTACGGCGAGTTTCCAGCCAATTTACGGTCTTTTTTTAAGGCCATTTTTCAGCCGATTTCCTGAAAATGAAGGGTTTGGTAGTTTCGGCCCCAGCCTCCTTTTGGTCAAAAAGGATTTGTGGTTACGCTCCGGCTAAATTACAGTCACTCATCGACAAACTATTTTGTAGGTGTTTTCATTCTGATTTTCGGCCACTAGTTAATTTAATTTATTTTAAAAAAATTGTAATTTAATATATTTCATAAACCTGTTTCCCTGCTATATACTATTTGCACATTATATAAACTCAGTAATTTAATAAAAATATAAAACCTAGTACCTAAAATTTGGTATTTTACAATACAATATTCAATAAAAATAACACAATTCCAAACAAACTAGCAATCTACGAACTCGTCAATGGGGTCTAGAGGCTGTCGGACTCCCGAGAGCTGTGATCAATCGTACAGGATCCACATGAGTACCTGTGTGAGCTCATTCTGCTGCTGCATCAGCTGACTCTGCTTAGCTCTAAGAGCCGCTATTTTCAATAAGAAAGCATATGCCCGCTCTCTGACAACTTGCGCTCAACTCTCACAGTGCGGGTCTCCTCGAAAAGGCGAGTCTACATGGAAGAATCTTTGCCATAATGAGTCTGAGAACTCTACTACGTGAAAGAGGCATTAGTTGACTTCTGTGAACTGCCAGCCATCTTCCTAGAATTGGGAACTCTGCGTGCCGGCCAGATCATGCGGGGATAGACGCTTTAGAACTCCCTGAAGACATCATCTCAAACCTTCACTTCCTTCACTGATCATTGTAGTGTAGCTGATGAGGGGTCCCTCTACCTCCTTGGTCGCGATCAACATGTCCAGTTTGATCTATATTAATGAAGAAAACAAGATTGAATATTAAACAAGATAAATAGTATGATTTAAACTTCAAATTCAAACAACTCAACTAAGTTTCAAGACTTATTTTCAAGATTTTGGAGACAAATTTATTTCAAAATCTTAAAATAAAAGTTTGAAACTTGTTTAAATTATGAAAATGCAAAACTTGATATTTTACTAACTCAAACAAATTTAAAGACTTAATTTCAAGATTTTGGAGACAAAGTTATTTCAAAACATCAAAATAACATATTAAAACTTGTTTGAGTTGTGAAAATGTAAAACTTGACATTTAAACAAATCAAACAAGTTTTAAAGTTTTGAACCCATTTTGGTTTAAAAATCTTCAAAATAGGACTTGAAACATATTTGAGTTTATAAAATGTGAAATTTGGTATTTAAACAAATTAAACAAGTTTTAAACTTTTATTTTTAGGTTTTCAACCAACTTTGATTCCAAAATCTTGAATATAAGATTCGAAACATGTTTGGATAAAATGCCAAGTTTGAAATTTTCACCCTCAAACAAGTTTCAAGTGGCATTTTAAGCATCATACTAGTTTAAATTGGTATTTTTACAACTCAAATAAGTTTTGAACCTCCTATTTCAACACTAACCTAATTTTAAAATCTTCTATTTTGGCAGTACTAAGTCAAACTTACCAAGTGGCGTTCCACCTCAGACTCGACGATTTCCTTGTTCTTCTGCTTCTCTGTCTTCATCACCTTGTAGACATCGAAGGGGTTGGGCTCCTTCCCCTAGGAGACCCTCTTCATTGGCCACAAAACATGAGTTTGTAAATTCAAGTAAATCTCATAAAAATCTCTAAAATACACAACTATCTTTGATCAAGACAATTTATAATTTCCTTTGCATGCACGTGCGCACCCCTCGACCCAAAGTAATGGGTCTCCGATCCTCGTTCGTTGACCACCCCTAGCTGACTCGATCATCTCGCTAGAAAACTTCCAAACAAAGTTACGCACTTCACGAAGCCGTTTCCACGAGTTGTGTGAAGTGATTCTGACAGAATACTAGACCATTTCACCTTCAAGTATTTAGCGATCTTCAGATCATCCTCTGGTCACCAAATGTACTTTACATGTGACAAAATGTAAGTATCAGATTGCTAACTACAAGTTTGTAAAGTATGAATTTAAAGTCTAAATCGAAAAAAAATCTTTAATAGATCAAACCACCTCTTATGAACATCATCAGAAACCCCATAGCCCTTAATTCAGAGCCACTCTAGTGGAGGTGCACGATCGGCCGCACGCCCTGTTCATCTCATGTGGGAGAAACCTGAAATGAGGATACCAAATAATAATATAATCATAATTTCAAACTAAAATTATATAATATTATACCTGTATATATTTTATGACAATAATAAAGTTTGACATGCCTACTAGGTGGAGCAGATGTGATGGGGATCCGCTCGTCAACTTCACCCACAGGTTGTCGACAACATTGGAGTCCATAGCCTTATAAAAAAAGCTCCTAAATAGAGATGAAAATTTTAACGAACTAAACTGTAACTGAACCGCCCCCGCCCTGGTTAAGATGGATATTATCTGAGTTGATCACGATCATGGTTAAAATTGTAACCAAACCGAGAAAATTTGGACGGATAGCTTAAAGGATGGTATTTGCAATATCTGCAATACCACACCCTGACTTCGGTTAACCCCTCGTAAACCGATCCTACCACCCATAATAATTATATAATTTACGTAATATATTTAATTCTATCATACATATTTTTCTAATAATTATTTAAAAAAATTAAATTAAAAATTAAATTTGTAATCACAATACAGTATTATGATTTATTTGATTATCTCTATTTGATTGTGCTTATTATATTTGACTTGGACTGTTGCTTTCTATCATCTACACTTGCTCACTTTCTCATCTAAGATAAAAAAAATCTTTGGTAGTAACAAAAAAAATCTTAGTATGATGTGCGGCATGTTTTCTTTGATTCTGTCAACGGATGAAGTGAATTCTCTAAGTGCAACCATAGACAACATCAAAACAGTCATATCTGAAGCTACACATTAAGTTTTATTTCATTTTTGTCACCTGCTAAAGTAACGAAGTGGCTATTTTTTTATTATCAAGTGAAGGATTGGCTGAAGCGGCAATCCGTCAAGTGTAGCTTTGATGTCATAAGTTTTCATTTCTCTTATTCAAACCCTAGATGACATGATCTACAGAAAGCAAAATCTTAGTCAGAGTGTTGTCTCTCATCTACATCAAAGATAAGATTTCTTTTTTATTTTGTCTACAATTGCGTCTTTGCAAAGATTTTTGTAGTTTATTTTACATTCTATTTATTTTTATGAAGGCCATGACAAGTGATTGGGATGATATACCTTCACTAATGAGGGATTCACTCTCTGTTCCTTCAGACAATGTAGTAAAAAGCATCATTTGGAACTATTTTGAGAGGGTTACAGTTCTTGATTACAGGAAAACAAGACGTGTAAACTTTAACTACCTTCTTAGAGTAAATCTGATGCATAACACATCACATCTACATGGTCATATGAAATCTTACTTAAAAAAGAAAAAACAAGTTGTAAGACAGTCCTTTCTTTATGTGAATAATAAAGATATAGTAACATCACAAGCTTTTAATCAACAAAGATTTGGAGAAAAATTAGTTTCAAGATCATAATTCATGAATATCCGTTTTTACTTATCGACCATGTTGGGTTTAGGAACTACTGATTTTCTCTAAGGTCTTAAATAAGATGCAATAATGGAATAGTTACAAATTAAGATGCAGTACGTGTCACTTATTACTAATATCACACTACTCGTGGTTTTAATAAGATGTGATGGCCCTCGACACGGTTGGGGATAGGGAGCTTGTTATGGACAAATAACTCATTGGCTGATCAGGATGAGCAAGTTATTAATAAAAATATGTAGGTACCGGGATATTATTTAGTATCAGTGTCTTTTCAGAGATATAAAACTTAATTTAGGTATTTCTAAAGCTTGTTATAAAGAAAAACTAAGCGAGCTAATACTCTTCGCCTCATCCGTGGCCATTGGCCATGCCTTTGATTTTTCATATGTGAGATTGACTGTTGGTTAAATGCTTAACCATGGTTAAACTGAAACCTGAAGGAGATTGGGATGACTTTGATTTTAACATACCCGAGCGGGTATGATTTTGATATGTGTCTCGAGACAGATATGGTATGGTGATACCATAAACTACTCCGAACCTACCTCATTGTCATTCCTACTCCCGCATCAACTAATGTTGAGAGTGGATTTTGGGCCTCTGGGCTCTGTTCAGATGACAGAAAACTGCACTGAACTGAACGAGGTGAGAAATTGAAACTCGCCAGACAAATAGCCGCTGAAGAACGGGGGCATCCCTCCTCATACGTGTGTTAGCTAAACGTCAAAATCGACATACGTGTGTATATAAATTAAAATTCAACTCACAATCATATATTAAAATCAAACTCGACACAAGAATGAATTGATGTATAAACCAACTAAAACTCAACATACATGAATGTATAAATCATCCAAAATCAACACTAAAACTCAACACAATGATCCAAAATCAACTAAACCCATACATAAATGTATAAACAAACTAAATTCATCCAAGTATAAATTAATGTAAAACCTCAACACTAAAACTCAACACAATCAAATTCATCCTAAATCAACTAAATCACATACAGGAATGTGCAAATCAACAAAAAAAATCTTCCAAGTATATATTGATGTATAAATTTAACACTAAAACTCAACACAATCAAATTCATCCTAAATCAACTAAATCACATACATAAATGTATAAATCAATAAAATTGAACACGTATTTGAATTAGGAGAGGGTTTTAGGAAGTTTAGGAGAACGTAGGAAGTGGGAGTTTAACATATTTGCGGTATTTGGAGGAGATATGGGTAGGAAGTGGGTTAGCTGGTCATCGGAGGAGATAAAGGGAGCTGTCAGAGTGTCATCGGATTAGGGTCGGGAGGAGGTTGAAATGGAAGAGAGAAGAAGACACGTGCTTGAATTAGATTTTAATTATTTTGACTTGTTTCTGTCTATTTTAAATTGGTTGAAAATTGACCTATATCATTGACACATTTCCGGCCATATTTTCGAGAAGCTTTCAGCCACTTTATGATTTTCTATTTACAAAACACCTGAAAGTTCCGATTAATTTTTGGCCATTTACGAACATATAAGAATTAATCTTTATTTTTTATTTTACAACAACATATCTGGTTGGTAAGTCCTTGGATTTTGGCCGGAAACGGCCGGAACTTTTTTGACAGGTTTCTGGCAAAGTGCATTTTGACCGCAAAACGTTCTTATTTTGGTAGTGCTTATAAATTTTCTACTTCTAATCAAACAAAAGAAAAATAAGAGAAATTCATTTTTCCTTTTATTTTCTTTTCCACACCATTCTGATCACTAAACCAAATACTAAATAATTATTTTTTAAAAGTTATAAGATTCTTGGAAAACTTAAGTCTTATTGGATTTCTATAGTTGTTGTCCATTCCTTTTGTGTTTTAGTTATTCTTTTAATTGTTTACATACAAGTAAACAGTCAAACCTATAGATTACCTTTTGTATCCTAGGCGGTGTTAAACTAAGCTAAACCATATACCTTCACTTGCAAACATTAGTTAAACAATAATATATAACCCGATGCTGTAGGGAAGATTAATGAGAGTTGATCATCAGAACTAGTGGCATTAGATGATGTTATATCAAATAGTCCAAGGGTTTGAGCGTTTAGCAATTAAAAAAGGCAAACTTGAGTTGCTAATTTTGATTATCCTTTACTAATAAATACATATTAATTAAGTTCAAACATAATGTATAGCGCGTGTGATAGGTATCTGTAAATTCAGTATAATGTATAGTGATGACATACTATTCTATTTGAACCTATTTGTAAAACATAAAATTTATAGTTATTCTCTATAAATTAAATTAATACAAATATTTGTACATATATACATGTAATAAGCCTCAATTGAAATTTATTATTTTAGAGTTAGGATTCAAACAATATATTATTACCAGCTATACAACAATTGAAGTAAAAACTAAACTAGTAAGAGGGTGGTTAGTTTAACAAGAAACTCCTTATATTCTATTCATTTTGTGTCCAAACTTTCTTATCAATAATTAATAAAAAAACACCTTCCGCACCAGTAATCATCTACCAATTTTACTTCTTGTACGAAATTTTTAAAAAAAATATTAACCACCTACTTATTAAATTTGTCCAACCGCTAGCATTAACTTCACCTTAATCTATTCAAATTAACCTTAAACGACATGTATTAGAGGACGGAGAAAGTACTAATTAAGATAAATATAATCTAAACAATTTTTTTAACTAAAACAATAAAATCTAAAATCTAATTTCATTTAATTAATACATTAATTGATATTTATACTTTTAATTAACGGTTACATAAATTAAATTATCCTAAATCAAAACTTATTCACCCCACTCCCTGAATCTTAAAAATTAACCTTCAATCAAACCAAATTAAATGATAAATCAAAATAATAAATTAATTAATTACATGAAACCATAATTTCGCCGATATCCCTCGATATTCCCCGGAATACTCTCCCGAGATTACCCTTGCCCCGCTATACCCCGCTACCCCCGAGACTTCACATGCTATTTGACTTCGGGGGACCTTCCCCCGAACCCCCACAAACAAGTCCCCGAGCCAAAAAATTATTCTGGTAGTGCTATTTGTAAACATATGAGTTATAGTTACTCTCTAAAAATTAAATTAATACAAATAATTATACATATATACATATGTAATAAGCCTTAACATGAAATTTATTAATTTAGATTTAGGATTCAAAAAATATATTATTACTGGATGCTGTTCTCTTTTACTTGTCATTCATGTCAATATTTATTTGCCCATATTCATTTATCATGTAATAATTTCAATTCACATTTAAAATTACCAAGTACCCTTTTAAAAAATAAAAAATTAATTATTTCATCATTTTAATCCGAAACAAATCCTTCTGCTTTAATACAAATAATACAACACATTTTACACTACATTTTAAAGAACATATTAAATAAATACTTACTAAATTTGATTAACAACTGATACTAATATATCCTTAAACATTCAATTTGACTTTAAACAATTCTAAATAAAAGCTAAAGACAGAAGGAGCATATTATTAAGTATAAAACTAAACTAGTAAGAGGCTGATTAGTTTAACAAGCAACTCTTTATATTGTATCCATTTTGTGTACAAACTTTTCCCAAGAACGCCTACGAATAGCTGCCCTTTGTGTTCTTTTACATAAACATCTAACCAACCGTCAAAGAATATACGCCCTTTTCTTTTTACTCCGGCCTCATTGTTTACCGGTTGTCGCCAACAACATGTTGATTCAACACTGTCATTGTTCTATACAGTGATTCTTGTGCGGACTGTGTTTATCATGTGACAGTAGACACTATCAATCGTTGAAAAATCAAAGTGACACGCGGTGATTTACCGTATAATCCACCGACATATAGTCCACCCAAGAATCATTTATATTGGTTGGTTCCCCGTTCTTCTCAGCAGCAAAACACAAGTTTGGGGCGTCATTTAATCACTGCGGAAGAATTTAAATGAAGTTAACGACAACATTCACTTCTATGGCTTTCTCAGTTGGCGGGATTCCCGCTTGAAGAAACGGTGTCGTATAAAATCATAGAAGGAGAACTTATGTTAATTTTGTGGGACGTAAAACACATTCTCTTCAACATTCTCTTCTTTCTCTACAACTCATCTCAGCCTCTCGGCCTCTCCTTAATTTTGTTATTTATCAGTCTTCTACTCTTTGTTATAAATCACTTAATTTTGATCTCAATTTCAATTAAGAACATATGCTATCTAGATCTTCTCTCTCACAACTCAAAACCCTAATTCTTATTTCAGTTGTATGGACAGATACTTGGAATGAGATAGCTGCCAAATTACTCGTTGCATGTTCCCCTGACCTATATGATTACAATTGTACAGTATATACCAGCTTATGGGAACCTTCAATAATGTTCCTTACATTAAATATTTCTCGGCCGGTGAGCGTGTAGATGTAGATTATTGTGAGCACGTTGATTTGTTTGTTTATGGACTTTAGAATAAATAAGAGAGAGACATTTTTGTACACCACGTGACCTCCGTAAACATATGTATTACACGTATTTTTTACGCAAATAATTGAGGCTGTACACAAGAAGATATACTAATAATCTTCAACATGGAGCAGTGTGGTGAATCATTGACGAAGTCAACTCATTGAATTTAAATTATGAGTGGACAATTGGGAATGGCGAGGTGAATCACTTTTCTTGTGGCCATAGCTTAACCAACGCGGATACTTTAGTGAGCAATAATTGGAGAAGAAAAAGAAAAATAAGCTCACATGATGCCAATGTAAAAGACTAGACCGGTTGACTATACTACATTAATATCATGTAATGGTGCCAATGTAAGAGAGTAGACCTGTTGACTATAATACATTATTATCACGTATGTCAATTTAATTGGTTCATGGCCAATAACAGATGATGTATGTCACATAGATGTCTTTGAGTATTTTGATTAAAGCTTTTTGATTCCTCTGCGGTTCGTCAAAAAAAAATTATTTATGTTTCAGCCTTTTCAACGTGATTAAAGATTGATTTTTAATCACGTTTGTAATGAAGCGTGATAAAAAATCAATCTTAGATCTTTAATCACATTACAGTATTCGAAACGTGATTAAAATTTTGAAACATCATTAATTATTAAAGATTGATTT
Source organism: Kalanchoe fedtschenkoi (assembly GCA_002312845.1). Lineage (NCBI taxonomy): Eukaryota > Viridiplantae > Streptophyta > Magnoliopsida > Saxifragales > Crassulaceae > Kalanchoe > Kalanchoe fedtschenkoi. Next base: position 82,222 of record NQLW01000623.1, on the reverse strand, counting down.
TTAATCACGTTTGAAGGGTTTGGAAGATCGAATTCTGATTACTCTCATCAGGTCAAACAGTTGAAATAAATATAAGTGAGTTACAAGTCGAATAAAAATAAAACCTATAGTGTAAGTGGACCCTTATTTACCCTCATCATGTCTCAAATATACTCCTTTCAATAATTATTGACCTCTCTCCATTCTCGCATATATATCTAGAAAGGATACCCTCTTCCACGCTTTGAGACCGAGCTTGTTTCTTAATTTTGTTCATTCGGCGGCTCTGGTCCCATCCTTCATTCCATGTGACAGGATGCCTAAATAAATAAAAAATGATATAAGTGACCATCAATCAACCATTCAAACAACAAAATTGAGTAGAATAAACAACATGAGTAAATGAGAACATTATGAGCAAAACTGAACACAAACATGAACAAAGTTGAGCACACTACCACAACAACACACATTTCCATTGAGTAGAAGAGTGAACATACAATTGGGTTAGGTTAAAGTTAAGACAACACACACAACCACCACTTATGACAATATCAACAGACAAACACACTCGTTCAAATAACACATGCTCGGGTTAGATTGAAGGTAGACAACCGAAACAAGAAAATGAATAACATCAACAAACTTGGAGAGAACTAGAAAGTGCTGGAATCCGAACTGAGTTGTGGAAATAGATGGCGCAAAGATGAAGGTTGTATTATTTTTTGTTTAGTGTTCAAAGATTTAATGAATTTTGGTAGAAATGGTGAAAAGGGACTAATATGACCGCTTACAGGTAAGCTGAGTTAAGATCACTTTAGAAGGCGTTTATAAATCTTAAACACAATGTAAAGTATCTTGCATAGAAATGAGGTAGTTTTTGCATGATTTTAGATGACACTGATACATCATAAACGCCATCTAAAGTAAGACTACATCGTTTCGTTTATGTGGGAATAATAATTTAGACATACGACAACACTTATAAATTATAAATGTCGTCCAAATTCTTCTCGCAAAGATATAATATAGTTTTGGCATGACTTTATTTGGCGTTAGATTATAAATAACGTCTAAAGTTTATATTATTTTTTGTTATATACATGTGAAATAGAAAAATATTGGATGTAGCATTTGTAACTTAATGGCAATGCGGATTCAGATTGTATCCCCATAGCCTCATGTTCGAGTCCTAATAAAGACTTTTCTATAGTCATTTTTTGTAGGGTCAAATAAATTATTAATCCATTCAAAACTGTGGATTCACACTACCAGAATTTATATGTTTTGCGGACAACCGATTTCGGATGTTTAATGACCCGAAACAAAATTTCGGACGCTTTTCGGATGCTTTTAGGACGTGTAACGGGTTAACGTAAATTTTCGGATCATTGCAGGAATATTTTCGGACCAGTTTCGGGAATTTTTATGTTTTTATTTTCGGACCAGTCGCGGGGGAAAGACTTCGGATTTTTTTCGGGTTACTACCTGATTTATATCGGGTTATTATATTTTGATTAATTTTTTAATTTTGAATCTTCGGAACATTTTCGGTTCCTTTTCGGCTAGTATTGGTTTTACTAATAAATAATTTTTATTTATCTCGGTTTGTTTTCAGACCATTTTCGGTTCTTTATCGGTTAGTATTGGTTTTGCAAATAAATGGTCCCCTAACACTCCTCCATTGGTCCGAAAAATCCCCTCAAATGTTTGTGTTTGGGAGCCCGAAAATGACCCTATAATGACCCGAAAATGTCCCTCAAATTGGTCCCCTAACACTCCTCAAATGGTCCGAAAATTTTGAGTCCGAAAAGAGTCCGCAAAGGGCCCTCAAATGACCCTCTATTTTATGGTATTTTAATCCCTCCCCCGGAGACCCGAAACAAATCCGATAACAGAACCGAAAATTTATTTTTCGGGCTTATTTGCAGACAGTTTTCGTGTATCAAATTTAGACCCGAAAAATATACTTTTTTGGGTCTTTCTCGGACCTTTTTCGGTACAAATATGATCCGCAAAAAATTTAAAATCTGGTAGTGTCACCACAAAAATAGCGAACTTGATCAACAAGGTGCAATCAATAAACGTATTACAATATCTTTAAGTAAATATTTCTCATGTTTTCCATATACCATCCTCATGATCAATTCTCCTGTTTGATATATGACTCTCATCATTAATCACATCTACTTCAGAAATCATATTTACAGATGGGGTGATGTCATCAACATTGTCTACAGTGTCGACCTTGTCCCGCCAGGGATGTGTTGCTTCTTACCATTGATGACAATGTCATCAACCCACCAACAATTGAACATTGCAATGCGTATGTGTCTGTAATCAACCTCTCAAATGTTCTTTATTATTCCGTAATTATTTTCTTATGATGCTGTCAATATGAATTTACTGCTTTATATCACGCTTTAAAGTCCTCTATATATTTTTTTTCTTATATACTCTTTACTTCGGTTGAGCAACATAAATTGCTCAAGACAAAACAGACGTTGAAATGATGTGACAAAAAAAACAAAATACATACAATGACACACATATAACCCATCAATGACACACGGGCCCAGAATCCTCCAACTCAATCCCATGCTCGGCTAGCCTCTTTTCCTTGTACACATACCTTCTGGCAAACACCACGTAGATAACAAAGTTCAACGCACTGAGAATGGCCAGAAGCCAATAAAAATTGTAGAGCTTCCCCTCGTTCAGGTTGTCAGCCAGCCACGGATGGGAATTCCCGGTCACCTTATGCACTATGGTCACCAACACAGAACTGAAGAAAAACCCTAGGGCAATGGTGCTCAAAAACAGCCCAGTGCTCATCGTCTTCATCCCCTTGGGACACTCCCTTAGGAAAAAGTCCAACTGGCCGATGTAAGTAAACGCTTCCCCACCCCCTACTAGGAGAAATTGCGGTATCAGCCAAAACACGCTCATTGGTACAGTAATGTCTGGTTTGTGCGTCAGACCATTGTCTCTAGCCACCCTCAGGCGTTTTATCTCGGTCAGCGCAGCAGCGATCATAGCGATTATGGCGAGCACAAGACCGATGCATATCCTGGTCAAGGGGCTGAGGCCTTGGGGATTTTTTGTCAATCTTCTAGCTGCCGGTGCAATGAGACGGTCATAAACCACAACTGTTATCATGATGGTGCCGAACACGAAGAATGTGAGGGAGGCTGGAGGGATCTGGAATGAGCTGCCGATGTGGCGGTCCAAGGTGGTGGCTTGGGAGACTGAGAATGTGGTCATTTGGGCGTAGACAGTCCAGAACATAATGGTTGTGGCCCAGATTGGCAG